>LOND01000137.1:81315-108134 GCA_014220965.1 Paragonimus kellicotti | reverse complement strand
GACATTTTGGCCAATTTTTCTATGTTGACTGCGTTTTCCTGAATTAAAGCTCAATGGGGCACTGACAATCGGCACAATGGATGGTGTGAATGTAGAGATTGTCCAAGAGGTCGGAAAGGAAAATGTATTCATATTTGGTCGATCTTTGGATGATGTCAAGGCATTACGCTCTCAAGGGTAAGTTTATCTATGAAGTTGGTGACCACGAAAACCGGACGTTCTTTTCTAACCGTACGGCTAAGTGTGTGTGTGTGTGTGTGTGTGTGTGCATTACTTCGGCCGTGCTGTCCATAGAAGTGCACAATTGAGCTAGTCATGGATCACATTCTTGGTAACGAAATTATGCAGGTGATTCGTAGTGCTGGCTCTTCAGTTATCGGTTGTATTGTGTAAAGTTAGTTGGATTCGTTCAGACTAAGTGTGTGCACATTGTATATGTCCATTCACCTAAAATGAATAAACAAGCTTGTTATTTCCTAATGGTTGTATCGCTCACATAACATTTGATGAATATAGAAAATTCATCCAATCACCGTTCCTCACTCAATTTCACATACGATTTCAAGTTGAACATCACCCACAATTGATCGCAGCTGTCGCATTCCCATAGACTTTCCAGTCGGCCCCTTTCGAAAGAAGCACTAGACTCGAGTTTCGCTCTCATTAGAGCTCGTCAGTAGTGCATATCCTTGCCACTGCCGGGACTAGAACTCCGGCCACGCTTTCATGAGGCAACCGTGTTGACCACTGCGCCATTGACCTCACATTAGGCACGACCGAATTATCATATGTGAACGCTCAACCAAATCCCCGACTACTCATCAGTAATCTAAAATATCGCCTAGCAGGTTTAATGAGATCGGAGATTTCGACCTGCCTAGGAAGTCCTAATCGCGGGGTTATCGATTGGAGTTAACAGACAGTAACTGTGTCTCCTCTCGAGACGATCGGGCAACCTGATCATTACTCACAAGCGAAAGTGGTTGAGCGGTCGTGCCTAATGTGAGGTCAATGGCGTAGTGGAAAGGGGCCGACTGGAAAGTCTATGGGAATGCGACAGCTGCGATCAATTGTGGGTGATGTTCAACTTGAAATTAACCAAATCCTCCGACTACTCATCATTAATTCACATATGGTCTTCACTGCTTCGCCTGTCTCAACACCGTTCACACGAACTTAGCATGCTTACTGACAAAAGTAGAAACATTCGATGGTCGATTGGAGTTTGGTGGGCAGACTGATGAGGCACGATCAGATAGAAAAGTACGTTTATGGAAATTCTCGGATGAGCAATGCAGTGATGACAGCAGCATTGCAAGATGATGTGGATTTGGTTCACGTATGGATTGCTATCAGATCAACTGGAAGAATAGAGGTGGATTTCCTCGGCCATACTGTTAATTATTCCAGCTAGAACTCACTGGAGGAAAACTTATTCGCATTATTGACTGACCCCGTATAAAACGGATAGTCTGAGGTGATATTGCTCTGTAGGGCAGTTCATATCATCTCACAATATTGACTGCCTACCTTGGCTTACCCGATCATCTGTCCATTTTAACCGGGAGTATATACTGAATGAATACCGATTCCAATCATTCTGACTTCGCAGCTATTCAACATATAGCATGTTCACAGCTGTTTTGCGTTAATGGTTCTGGTTTCCAGCCCGAGTCATTTTGATCAGTCCTGTCCAGGTATGAGAAACCTGATGGTAGGCAACGTGTATATGAGCTTGCGGCGCAAACGTGAAAACCTAGTTTAAGTTGACCATGACTAACTGCCACTGAATACATTGGATTTGGACATGATTACTAATGACCTACAATCAACCGGCAGACCACTCAAAGTCAAGAGGTTTTGGCCTTGATCATGTTCTCACAGACTTCTTGCTGTGCTGCAGGTAAAACAAACGTGGGGACAAAAGGTTGTTCCAATACTGGACCGACCGTTTCGTCTTTCTGTCTTCCGCTCTGTACTTAAGGTTGGGGCATGTGTACTTTCATCCCAGCGTACCCAATTTCGCTATGAGACAGCAAGGTAATTGCGGTTCGATGACGAATGAAGTCGCACTAGAAGAATCATGGGTTCTTTTTACGCAAGTCTGAGAACGTTTTGGGGGCTGTGTTGTTAATCGTAGAACACATGAGTCCGATTTCGCACTGATCATTACCAAACAACTGATGCAGTTGAAAGGCCACTAAATATTCCCAAACTTCGATATAACTGGTATCAGGTTCCGGATGGTTTTTGACCTTACGGTGGTATTTGTTTATAACGCCTTGCCGTAAGTGGGCTCTTATGAAGCCCCACAAAATGTGCTCACTATGTGCTTCATTATGTCGTTTTAGGATCGATAGATGGTTCAGAGGACAACAAAAATAACAGAACGGTGGATGACTTCTCATAGGATTTTTGACGAATTTACCGCAGGAGAATGGACTTACCATAAGGGAAGCATCCTGTAAAAAGCTACTGTGGTTTACTACAAGGGATTCACGCGGAAGCACTCATGTTGCATGAAACAGTTTTCTACAGCTATTGCTCAGGAATCAAACAAAAATAACAAATCTCTCCGCTCCACACTCCTCGAAATAGGTAATGGTTACTGAGTGTTTTTTGCAAGATTAAATCCGGGTTTGATGTGGCTGACAGTAATTTTCGAATGCACAACTGTCGGTGCGCCTCGAGACAATAGCTCGTTGTCGCTTATATGTGAAACGTGGAAGCCGCAATCCTAAACCTTTCATTTGTTGCAGTGACGCTATAAAAGCACCGAGTAACTTCCCTGTAACATTGATCGGTCGGTTACATGGGTTTTCTACCTTTTCGCTACCCAGTAACACCGTTTCTGACAAGAGAATGAAGTTCGAAGCTGCAAAGTGTGGAAATAAATGCATTTTTACTTTCCCTGGGTAGGAAAAGCAAATGTGCGGTTTTTGTCGTTGTTGTTTATCGCAGCCAAAAGTTCAATTATCCTACTGTAAGATGTGCTGCGATTTTTCACATTCAGTGGACTCGGCGAGTATCTTTTAAAGGAACTACTTATTTAAAACTGTTATATTTTCAAAAATCGTCGAATTGGCTTCCAGAAATAATTACATTAGGATGACTGGTTTGGTTGGCTTTGTACGAAAGATTCCAGAGAGTAATGATACATTTGCCTAATTTTAATTCAACTTATTAGGTAACTGTGCGGTTAAAGCTGTTGGGAAGGATTTGTTATCACCAGCAATTTTGTATTAACTTCTTTCATGCAAGAATAAACAAACCGATCCACTTTTGACAGTTTTAGGCCGTGAAGAATGGAGTTGAGTCTGGGATTGATGCCTGAATTATGAGTTAGCACTGTCCATTCGGATATCATTTAGATCGACACGTTCGAGCGACAGATGAGCAATCGCGCGTGTTTGTGCATTCACAGGTAACTGGTCACATTCCAGCACGTGCGTTTGCAGCGCTGCAACGGTCTTCAACATAAATACACGTCAGCAAAAGTGGTCTATTTACAAAGTCATTAATCATTGCGTCTGACCTAGAAATGTCATTTGGGTGTCAAAAAATAATCATCCAGTTGTCATATGAAGTATTTTCCCTGTCTTCCGATATTTTGCCGTTCCCCAGATATGATCCTAGACGCTTTATTTCAAGCAACCCTGAACTTGCTAACTGCTTGGAACAATTGCGTACGGACTATTACAATCCGGCGGAGCCGGGCTTGTTCATGGACTTGTATCACATGTTGGTCAACGAAGATAAGTTCCTAATCTGTGCAGACTATGAAGATTACTTACGAGCACAGGCCGAAGTGGACCACACTTATAGGGTACGTTTACAACTAAGTTAATAATGAATGCGCAATGCTTTTTTCCATGCGTAATATATGTGCCTCAACATGGATTAGCATCCTCTACCATGCTGTCGACTAAGTGTGTTCTCCATAGAAGGGGAAGTTAGCATACGACAATATGAAGATGAAGAGCGAGCTAAGTGTCATCTGCATACTCCTGGAGATCATGATCCCTCTTTGAGTACCTGACAAGCAGCCTCTACCGGTTTCACTCAATTCCTTCCTCTCACACAACCAGTTCGCTCATACTGTTTTCGTTTACAAGGCGTAGGTCCTCAGGTTCCTCGTATCCTATTGGATTGCGCCTCCGTGATCAGCAAATCCACTATCCGACGCAGAACCACCATAATCCATCACGCGAGACACATACCTAAAGGTAAATTATGCGCATCGCTGGTCAGGATGGGCTCAAAAACACCTTGTTTCAGAAGTTGATTTTCAAGTCCTTTTTAGGTTGTTCGTAATTTGAGGTGACATCCTATTTGTTTGTTTCACGATGACCGTTCACAACCAAAGGTTGTCAAATTACATGGTTCTCGCTAGCTACAGTAAAGCGATGTATATAACACCGCATATCTACTTAAATGGTGGACACTTGATAGAGAATTACCGCTACATGAAACAACTTACGTGGTAATTACGGTAAACCACTGTATGAATCAGACAAAGTATTATTTGAACGGCCGTTTGTTACAACCATCTTTTGGATTGCGCCATATTACGGTTGTGACGAAGTGTGATGCGTTGTGTCAAAAGTGGCGTCGATTATTTGTCTACTTCAACTTTATCATCTTATAACATCCAGACAGATGGTCACCGGAGGTTTCCACTGGCTCTGAAGTGCCTCCTTCAACCAGTCACTAAAACAGCCAACACTTCAACTTATCTTGACCATGGATGTGCATGAGTGGTATTGAGGCACAATATGACCGTTTTTGCAACTTCCCAGTTGGGCTGCAAATCACGGTGACGTCTTCTAAGATTACGCGATGAACGTTAAAAGATGTGTCTATGAACACAACACCCTGGTCGAAATCCCCACATCGTGCTAGACCCTACATCGACAAGTTTTTTAGTCGAATCGGGCTAACAATCGACGGCTGTGCGTGGCCTGCACCATGTCCCCAGTTGAGGTTCCACCATCATGTAGGAACGTGAAATTGATGACGACCTTAAACGGTATCATTCGCAAACCGTCATATAAACAAAGTTTGTTTTCCCGAATGTGTTTGAAGCGTACGGGTCACGGCTATGGTTCTTTCTGTGACACTCTTCGCACATAGTTATCGGGTTGGGTCACAAAGTTAGTAGGCTGGGCTATCTTGGACTGCGTTACTGTCAGCAGTTACGCATTCACATCCTGTCGGGTGATATCGATTCATTGTGAGCCAGAATTGACTTTTGCTGTGCCGTACCCAGATTTGTGCTCCTAGAAGTTCGTACTGACAAATAATCTGCCCTTGTCTCCAATCAATCGAACTGACTACTGAACACAGCGTTTGCCTATTTGTCAGCAACAACACAATACGAAGTTGCCTTATTGGCTAATGTTTCTACTAATCCTTTAAGCTGTGTGCAAACTTATTTTGTTGAACCTAACTTGTTGATCAGAAAACAAGCCTCGTTTGCTAATTCACCATTCTCACAGCATCACTGTGTTTATGTATCAAGTCCTGGTTTGTAGAGTTGATTGAATCTCCTATCTTGCCTCAGCCTTTTTACATATGCACTCAATATCTGTTTTCCAGAACGAAGAATCGTGGTCCCGAAAAGTGTTAATTAACATTGCCGGTGCTGGAAAGTTCTCTTCGGATCGCACCGTCAGCGAGTACGCCCGGGAAATGTGGAATGTACAACCAACCGAGGCCAAATTACCCCCTCCATCCGAACCCATGCTCACACAAAAACAGGCACGATTCTACATCGGAGTCTGAGCGAATAGATCCGTACATTCTGTTCATGTCTTCCCGTGCACAGAGCCTTCTGATTGGTACTACGAATGTGTGCTTTTCTCTTTTCCAACAACTGTTTGCAATCGATAATCTGATTAATTACAATAGTTTTATCTACACCTCCTTCTTCTGAACTCGATCATGATTATGATCAACCGATAACCGTGTTCCATTTCCTATTCAAGTTGTCCGTAATCGGTGCTAAGAGACACGCAGACGAATTTTCAACTGAGGCTACATATTTTCTTGACTGTAGGTCTATTTTTCCGATTCTGGTATCTCCACTGAACCTTCTGAAACCCTGTTTGCCTCTTGACCTTTCATACTCCAAATTACATCTGTTGACTGCTTTCAGCACAAAAATGAAACGAGACTTCCACTATACCCTTCACAATTTCAGGTGGAAGAATAGCACCGCAAATCATCCAGCTAACACCTTGTCTTATCCCAGTATCCAGTGTCCCGAAGAGTTACTCTGGGGCAAATCTTTTCTTACGGCCCTCTCTTACAGAGACCACGAAAATTGGGTGGCTGGACATTCTGAAAGGAGACCACTGATTCCTCCAATATTTCCTCTCTGTGGGCGATTCCATCCAGCATGATATATCACAAAAAGGACGAACATTGAATGACGCATATCAACTTCGCCGTCTTCTATTCTTGGAGTAAAGAACCCATGGTCGTCATATTCACCAGCCCTCCCACTGTGTACATAACATGTCTCCTGCAGGATGTCACCTTACCAAATGACTTTCCCAAGAATGCGCGGATAATAAGTGCAGGTACGTTTGAAGTTGGTCGAGACCTATCACTCTTAGTCTATTGAAAACAGGTTGGACTGTTGGACCCTCGGATTAACGGTTTGTTTCGGCTGCGTGTGCATGGTTGGCTGTTAAGTTTAGTGACGCGCACAATGGTACTGATGGCGGTAACATGATTAACTAGTACGTCAATGGAATGCGAGCGTACACAACGAAAAGAAGGTTCCTCGTCCATGTCAGTCTGTGTACAATGTTTTGATCAATCTGGATGTTCGTAGTTTGAAGGGTGACGTAATTGATGCGCACCACCTGCCGGTGTACGTTCATCTGACAGATGTTGAGCCACACCCGTATAAACAACGATGACGAATATCATAGCCAAATAGCTGGACACGTGGTGCTAATAATGTAAACAGCATGGATAGCTCAGAGGAGGTTACAATACAAAATATCTGAGCTTCGGCTGGATTGGGACCAGCGACAGAAACGCCATGCCCAGACTCGACGAATGCTCTGCTAGGCGAGCTACGAAGCCGAGTCGAAACTTCCTTATCAGATGTGTTGTGATCGAAGAAACATAGGTCACACGGATTTAGTTAAATGCACGTTGTACCTAAAGCGATTGGCCGGATTATTTCGGCAATCTCTATTTTAATGAGTTCTGATGAGTTATTTTGTGGACAAGCATAATCAGTAAACGATTCGAATAGCCCCATGAGTTCATTAGAAGTAAAAAGGTGTTTTGGCGAACAGTCTGTTTTCGGTTATTCATCATCGGGCCAATTACATAACATTTTATATCATCATGGTTGTCAAGCGAGCAAAATCAAAAGCAATTAGTCACACAATTATGTCATGTGGTTGTGAATTGGAGGGCAATTAGGTGACAAAATTGCCCAACGGAGTTGTCGAGTCAGTTACGGGGGCCATGGTAACCGCAGGGCCTGTACAAATTTCTTCTGAGCGCACAACTGTGGATTGCGCAACCGAATTCCGATCGCCTCCGCAGTGGCCAGAATACGAAATTTGACTCCTCTGGATTGACGACTGGGCAAGCGGTAAATGGGCTGGAAAGCTACTTCCGGTGAGATTTGGTGCCCTGAATCAACAAGGTGCGCCAGAATTGCACTCGAAATGGACTTCACCTCGCCCTTAGTCAGCCATGCGGGGTGGTGCTCACGTATCCTCCGGTTGTGCGTTGAAACGTAGCGTCTTGTGCCGTTCCTTCCTTCCCACTAAAACCGTGATACCCGTATCCTCATTCTTTCTTATACCGTTCACTAGTTTTTCAATGTAGGTTCACAGTACACTGTTCCACAAAAGGACAAACTTAGTTGCTAGCTGGAATCAACTTCAAAGATTTGGCGTCGGCTGACTATGCCATTGAACAAGTATTGGGCGTGGTTTGCGAGATAAAAATCTGGCGACCGTACTGGTCTGGATAATGTGTGTGCCCCACTTAAGACCAATCTATCTTTCATTCTTTGACACGCGTGGTGTTTACATTGCACAGTATCCTCTCTACAATGAACCGTCCAGGAGAATCCTTTTTACCATGAACGAAACGATTTTCATGAGTCCTATGCCAGACTGGAAACACCAACATAGAACAGTTGCTTCAGGACTCATATTGAGCGCTGTTGCAGCGGTAACTGTTGAGAATACTTCAGCGTTAAGGAAACTGTGAGTTCACTCCGTTTCTAGATTGCTGTGCTGCGTTTGTCTCGATATCCTACCAGCCGGAACAGCGAAGAATAAGTCTTGATGGCAAGTGTCAACAGTGGAACAAACTGGGGTAAAGTGGATCACGTCTTGTCTTTTATAGACCGGTGATTGTACAAACATGACACGAGAAATTAAAGTGAGTTATTCCGGGGAATGAAAACGAGGCGTCCGTACAGGTTTGTAATCGGTATAGAATATGATACAAAGGCAGCCAAAATATGTATCATGAAACATCCAAAAATGTAGAACATAAGGTTGCTTCACCGTTTATCCCTGGAAATTTTACAGTGGCGCGATTTGAGAACTGGAAGGTATATCAAGCGGTTGTTGACTTTAGCAACTTTATATCAGATTACCCTACAGAGATCCAAAGAAGCCTGCGCCACCAGTGAATCATGCCTGTCAAAAAACGCATGATCTGTTGACAAGCAGTGATCAGAATGGCTTCCAACACGCAAGTCTGTAACGCAGATCCATTCCGTTGGCGACTGCATTTTTGTGAGTGATGTGCAGTGTTGGATGACCATTGAATCCATACTGAATAGGCAAAAACAGAAATGCTAGTAGCCAGCCGTTCACTTTTTCTTCTTGTCATTAGCAAGCATCTTTTCCACCGAGTTGTGTGGCTGTCTGAAGATCTGTACGATATGTTGTACAATCTGAAAACTACTTATATCTGTCACAAACCATGGCTAGCCCACCCAATCGATCCATCCGAGTTCTGACCGATCGATACTGTCACTCGTTTGACGAAAATGTCTTGTCGTTCGCATAAGGTTTGGCACGCGTTTCAAACTTCCATCGAGTCGCGTATCATTTCTTTTCCTTGGGAAACTAAGCCCAAATGAGCATACGTTAATTGTCAAAAATACTTATTCTGAACAGTTCGGGGTATCATTATACTATTCTTTCATGATCATGAAGGCATCACGAATAAACAGAATAAAAATGTGGGTATAACTGTCTAACCTAAATCCAACTGGCCGGAAATTGATTGTTCAACGTTAGGCTTCGTACATCCTTCGAATTACAAGATCGCTAGCGTAACACATTTGTTCTGATCTTTTGAAGGATGGACCATATTCCAACACTGTCATGGGCTAGTTGTTGCAAGCTGACGTTGTTGTTCGTACTTCTAATTCTTCCCAGCTTCCCAAGCGTCAGGCAACATGATTACAAACAAGTCTGAAAATGTACTGATAAGTTAATGATGGGAATATATTTATTTGTAAGCTGTCTTCATTCGCAATTCAACCTTTAACAATCGTTCGCTTATTTTTTGTATCGTCAAAATGAACGCTACAGCTAATGACCTGTAATTGCTGATGGCTCGAATGGAGAACTGAGCAGATGGAAAAAAGGATAGACAAGCTGGTAGTCTCATGAACTCAGGTGATGACAGTGGTGAAAGCTGGAGACGACTGTTGCTTTGACCAAATCGATTGGTTACTGTGTCAAATGTAGACTTGTCTATGGTGTTTTTGTGTTTCGTGGTACGGCCATGTTTACAGAATGCAGCGACCTGGCTTCTTGCTCTTTTTTACGTACCAGTGATACAACGCGTCGATGAAGTTCTTCACGGGTGAATGGTTTCAATAAGGATAGTTCAGAGACTGAAAAACGAAGTAGATGAGGGAAGATTATTTGATTCGGCAATACACTGTATGACTGTTACTAACTGTCGCTGATTTGGTGGACTGGTACAGCTATATCGCACCTAGAAAATGCTTACGATCGATATACATATCTCGCGCCTCTGTAACGCATGGTCTACCTGCTATTCGAATTGTTAACCGTAACGGCCGTTTCGAAGAGTTCCCTGTTCTCCACATAACTTTCCGTTCTGTTCTCTCTAGCGACAGAAGCCGTTTTTTATATTTGCACTTCCAGCTTTTCATTCACAACACCCAGGACCCCTTTGGGGTCTGCTGCTGCAAACGCAGTCCCACTAATCATAGGTAATTACTATTAGGACGTTCACACTTCTGATATTTATTTTTTCGTCAACCTACTCTTCTTACGCTGTCGGGGAGTGCGCCAAGGAAGTCGTTCTTTTATTATTCATTGTGATGCTCAATAAACTCCCATCATTCCTCCTTATTCACTTTTCCCTTCCCAACTCCCTGAGGCCCTCTCCGATTACCTAGCGTACCCAGATGGTGTCTTCTCATTTTTCGATCCAAGAGAACCATTTGGGATTCGTCTGAAACTCCCTTAAAAGAACACGATCGGGTTAAAATCATCCATCAATCTAAACTACTCTGCATTACATAGTGACTGCAGACATCAGAAGACCGTCATACGGGGTACCTGTTTGCTTGCCACTGTCAACAGCCCTTTTGTTTTTCTTACCACCAACCTCAGAGTGTATGTGCACGACAAACCTCCAACAACAGCTATCAAGAACCTGACGGAGATGACCGAGTAAGTGACTCAGACATTCCTAACATTACAACAAGCGATGCGGCTTCCCCGTTAGCACCTACTCTACACCTCACACGCCAATTGATATTATAAGTGATTTTTAAGAGGATACTCAGATTACTGAACATTGCAGCCAAGCAAGGATTCGCAGGTGACCCTGACTCCCGAAGGCATTACACGCATTTTTCCATGTGCCTGTACACCGGTAGCCTAAAGATCCTTCAAGCTAAGTGAGACATACCCGCTAAAAAAAAGAGGACAAACGGATCAGTAATTATCCTCCTTGTTGTGGTCTGATCAGTGTGCGCAAACAGATAAAACGTACGTGTCTGTGCGGCGACCACGTTTGCACGATTTCCCGTTCAACGCACGCCAGTGCATTATGTCTTGCATCTACCTGCGTCTCATTTGACTGGGTCACGTGGATTTCCTGATTTGGCAGTCGATACTTAGCCTGCTTAAGTTCGCCTGTCGACATTCTACAGACTATTCCACCGGACAGTCGTTCTTGCTTGCTGTAGAAAACCGTTCCTTCCGTGCGTTTGTTCTGATTACGGCTGCTACTGCTACTACTTGGTTTTTCCTGACTTCCGCACTACCGACAAAGCACTCACCAAACTCCTTACTACAATGGCTCCTGAGGAGCATCTTTAGTTTGACTGGCTAACGTTGAATTCAGTACTAATGGGCGTAAAGATTGTCTGAAGGACACTATAAAGGTGCGGCCTGAGAGCAGTTCCTTTGGAACACATATGATGGTGATAACCTACGTCACTCACTCATCACGCCACTGGCTCCAAAATGCAGAACATTTCCCCCAGCCTTCACACCGGTATGATTTAATCACGAGCTGGCGTACTACTCACGGAATGTCGGCTCTTCAGAGGAAGTTAAGTGATCCAGGAGACAGTCAAGTGTTAATGTGATACAAGCGATGGATCCATCTCACACCTACTACAGGCGTATCCCGTCTCCCAGGAAGCTAGGATCAGACGACACACTATCTTAGCCGTTATTAAGACATTGCGAAGCAAGTACATCTTCTTTATGACGGAGCCGCATATTCACTCCGGGTGTTCGTTAATACGAACCAACCTAGTAATCTTCGAAGATGACGTCGTTGTCGTAACATACGTAACCATCTGTGTTTCCTACAGAATGCACACGATAATTCGGTTTAATAAAGACAAATACAGATCAGCAGAAACACACATCGCAATTGCAAACTCTCTCCGTAATTGTAACCGCAGGCTCACAAAGACGATCCACACAATAATTATGGTTACCATTCTCTGATTTATGCACTCCGTGTACCAACAAAGTCAGAACTTGGTGACCTGTATTTCATAATTTTGTGAGTACAAGCTCGCAATGTCTGTGAAATACCGTCATGTCCGAGTTCGCTTCTGACAGGGGGTGTAGACGGTCGCACAGCCCCTAACCGGAAGGACGGCACCTGCTCATGTTGCTCAGCGGGATGGTCAAAAATTTCACTACTCATGACCACGTCGTCGTCCGCCCGCCCTGCTGTTTGGTCCAACTATCGACAGTCATGTTGGACGATGCACAGTACAACAGACGATTCGTCGACATACGGAATACATGAACCGTTGAGCGTGGCCAGTCCATTTTCGTCCTTTCGGATAACAACTAATGGCTTGCGCATTTCTCAAAAGTACACCAACGAACTGTAATGAACTCACACAGTCAGCTTATTTGACGGACTAACTGACATAGACAACGGTAATCAAATGCAAAGAAAATACCTGCATCTTCCGAACGAACGAGTCAGGTCCCTGATCCATAGAACATTACTGAGCCCACGTACGCATTGTGAACATTGCATTCAATTCAGTACTGGATGTCTTTGGGACACCGCAAGTGATTAACAAAAACAAGTGCACCATCCACCCAGGCCTGACGCAAATTCGTTTTGGCCTGGTTTGGCTAGGCGAGACTCAACAATATTCACAAACGAAGATGACTGGTTGGATGGAGTAAAACAGGGGAGTTGTCAATTGTGCACGTTCGTCCGAACAATCGTCGATGAATATCATGCGACCAAGTTTGGTGTTTTGAACAAAACCGTTAGAACACGAAAACTGGTAGATGCAAACATTTCGTATTGACTCGTCAGTACCAAATTTACAATAACATGAAACGGTTTTTTCATATTGAACAGTTATGACGACGGGATAGATAGTCGATGGTGGGTTAGGAAAGGTCACTAAGTCCAGGGCAGGGTCAAGCTCACGAACAATTGTTTCTGAACACACAGGGCCGGCTTCAGTCGATTGATTGCGACAGCCTCAGCAAACCGCAAGAATCTTGGATTGGGATGACGTAACAAGATTCTGAATGCACAGGTCGGGTCGATGACGTGACCAGTGGTCAGGATGTGTCTTGCGACTGCGGACACTGGTTGCTTGCGTGTTTCAACGACATTGCCGTTCTTCGGTAATACTGAGTTCTGCACCCATTTAGGTGAATACTCTTCCGCTGCGCGAGATAACTGATTATATTTGTGAGCTCGTTGAAACGAGCCACATTACTTTGCCTCTGCCTAATGATATTCTGAGGGAAGCCTTATTGTTATGCACTGAAAACGTCAGCTTCCGTTTTCTTGATCGATGCTACCGCCAAATAGATGGGGTAGCCATGGGAAGTCCATTAGGGCCCATCTTAGCAGACTTTTCATGCTAAGGATTAAGAGTTAGTTGCAGAGACGTAGCAAGCCTGTCATGCTATGAACACTACGTTGATGATATACTAGTGTCGTGATCCAAAACGCGATGGCACAAAGATTGTTTATTCGGAACAGCAACGCGTGGGTTATGCGTTTCAACAAGACAACAAACGAAAACACTAATCTGCATACGGTATTCGGCCCCGACCGCCACGGCTGCCACAGACGTCAACGCTCAGTTCGTTTACGTTCCCTTACGTACCAAGAATCATTTCATGCAATGCTGCACTCCAATAATTCTTCTTGTATTTTTCCTGCAGCTATTCTGGTGCCAAAATATATGCTCTGGTTCCACTACTGAATTACAGTGGTGTGAGTAGTATAGCATGATCGCTCCTACTCACTACACTAGTATTCAGTTGTTCCAAACAAGCGATGAATAATTTAGCGAGGCGCTTATATAGTTGTCATCCCAACCAGAAGGTAATTTGTGAATTTGAAACTGGTGAAGGCTTGCCGTTTTGAGACATTCTCATAGGTCGCTGGGAAGATGGACTCTATCAAAAGAGGTGTTTATAGGAAATCCACGTGGTCCGGTCAATACCTCAACTTTAGTAGTTTCACACCGGTCCATCAGAAGCGCGCACTAGTGAATACACTATTCACACGCGCAAGACGAATTTGTACAAGACAGTCTTACGGAGGAATTAGAGTTGATCACGACTGTACTACAATCGAATGGTTATCCAAAAAGGTTCATAGAAAGGCATAGTGGACCTGAAACCGCCATCCAAACATGTGGTCACTGTGAGAAAAAGGAAGGCTTATACAGAACTGTCTTTTAAATATGATAACCTATTCGGGAACAATCGTCCATGAGCTCGACCTCGCCCTGGATTTAAGGACCTTTTCTAACCCACGGATCGACTATCTATCCCGTCGCCCCAACTGTTTAATATAAGTAAAACCGTTCCATGTTATTGTAAATTTGATACTGACGAGACAATACGGAATATTTGCATCTACCAGTTTTCCTGTTCTAACGGTTTTGTTCGAACGTCTCAAGGTAACAAAATTTTCTAGATCTTTAAAGTGACGAATTCCCGTTAAAATTTGCGAGTGGTGTTTTGTTTACTTAAGGATTATAATCTCTGATTGGAGTCAACTTACCTTCATCAAAGTCATCTTGCAGATTAGGTGGATGAATGGTAGGCATTGAGCCAGTTGGTGCGTTCAAATTGTTTCCTATCAGAATGGACTTGGCCACATAAGGCGCTTCCGGATCGTTGACAGCAATGAATTGTCGAATGAGCAACAGCTTGTTAACCCTCTGTTCGATCAACGTTAAATAATCCAGCAGATTGCTTTGAGTCACTCCTTCGGCAGAGGCCAGCCTTCGAGTTAACTTTGACCTAAACAGGTGGGCGAATATCGGTGATAGTTCAGATGTAAACTTTTTAATCGCAGATATAACAGTAAAACAAAGAATGCACAAATTATTTGTGATGGGTAAAATCTCAAGTTTATTTCCAGTTCACTCGTCAGCTGCTTACAAATGCTATTACCTGAAATGGTTGGATAATTCGTCATATAGCTGTATTAAATCAGTTTGATATACAGTGGACAAAAGGTTAGCTGCTAAAGCTGTGAGTTCTCGTTCAGTATGTCTGATTTAGCTAATGTTAACCTGTTTGACAACAGAGGCGGAAAAAGTGGTTGTCATCAATTAGCTAGTTAGGTCCTGACACGAAATGGGAGCGACTGTCACAAACAAGTCGCTGCGACTTCATGTGTACGCTGGACGAATGAATATCCACTCGCCCAAAGCGAATGAACCAACTTGGTGTTGTTTATGCTTAGCTGCAAGTGTCGTTTGACTACGTAACCGTCGTTGAGTAACGCCCATTCGTCCAGTCGTCAATTCACTCGACTCAGTGCGGTTTCATCCATCGCAGCTTACCGGTCTTCAAAGGCGAACATTTAATCATCGACTGGAGTGTGGAAGGCAAACTGAATAGTTGCGAGTTCGCCATTGGCAGGTAGATGAAAGAATATGGTTGAAGCTTCGTGGGCTGCTAACAGGCTAACTGGATGGAGTAAGTTGCTCTTTCTGGATCACAACATCGGTGGTTTGCTTGGCAAGGTCTTTTTAAGAATATTTACAGTCAATACCTATCATCTACACTGACCAGATAGGTCTCGATAACAACGCTCAGACTGACCGATAAAGTTTTGTGCTGAAGCTTAAATGGCCTTACGAGGAACCAGTGCATTTGTCGTGACGAACTCACATTGGTCGATCAGTTTATTATGCGTCCAACCGTGTACTACTGGGAACATGATGCACAATCAGACGGAAAAGTGACAGATGCGGTGGGTTCGTGAGCAGATCGACTAATCGAACAATTACTCGCTTTCAATAAACGCCGCCTGGGCGATTAATGCCGGGAAGCGAGTGCACGTACGTTAAAATGCGGTAACTCGAGACCCAAAATCGTAAACGTTCCATGTTAGCTAGGAATCGGTTGGCCGATGCTAACCGTCTGTTTTATTCATGAGTCTCCGCGATCTGAAAATTGAAGTCTTTCCGCTCACTTTTCGTCCGAAAAATGTACGTTTCTAATAGAATTTAGAGGTGCAGTGGCGGGTGGCGAATAACACTGTCTCAAGTTCGTGCAGACTCTGACTGAAAAAAAAGCTTCTTGGAAATCGAGAAAATACTAAAGCGGCCGAGAGGTATGATGCTGGGATGACAGACTAAACCTTTTGCACTTCAAAGACAGTCACTCACACCTTACGTTTGAGTCTCTTCCGTTTACTGACGCTATCTTCTCTGCTGAGCGTGCAGCTTCACTGACACTATTATTGAATGACGCGGATTTAAGGTCGAGACTCGCAAAAATGACAGTTTGTGGGATTGAGTTGGAAAGATTTAGGGAACGGCAATGACGATTCGGTTTTGCTTAGGTATCATGGTTTCATGGCATTACGATAAAATAACACACACATGTATGGATTAATCGATTTGCAGATTAATTCATGCGGTACCTTATACAGCGTAAGATTACTGTACTGGAGGGCTGTCGTTTCGTGCCCGTACCAAAGAGGAACGCATTCAACCTGTTGGCGAATAGGCGTTCATTAATGGGACCAAGAATTAGGAAATATCCTTGTATGTATGGTGCCATAGAATGACTTTATGAATCACAGTTGATTTGCTCCTTAACATTTAGATCCACTAATGACGTGCTATTCCGCCTTGCCCACAATTTTGACGTCGCTTGATGACGAGCGCAAAACAAATCGGTTCTGATTGTTTGATGGCAACAACGGTATTACTAAGGGATATTATTCTTCCAATCTTCTGGCCCATAAGCTAGTATGGCAGTGACTTTTTCAAAGCCTTTGTTACACGAATTAAAAGCAGTGTTCCTTTCACGCATATTCGCAAGGACATTTGATACCTCCCGAAGCGCAACTGTTTGTTACAGTATTTTCGTTTTGCCTATGTTAGCTCCATGCATAGCTTACGTAAAAGACTCTCAAAAATCAAGAGTGAACTTGTACCCTGTTAACAGCTATCTCTCATTTTTGTTCTACAGACTGGCCAGTTGGTCGACCGCGATGAAAGGAACTAATTTTCAACAACTTTAATGACATTCCGCCCTTTCCGTACCTTTTCCACTCTACATATAACTTTTAAGTGATCCGGTGTCCATTTAAGATATAACAAAGCGTTTCTCTGGTATATCTCAATGTGCGTCGAAACTAGAACGAACAAATCAGCGTTGTGGAGCAAAACGTGGAAACGGACACACAACACTTAAGTTCCACCGTCATATCGTGTAAGGGCTTACATTACCTGGCTTTCAAACAGTGTCAAACGCTTCCTGCACACAACTGAGACATGGCTCTGGTTACAAAAATAAGGGCATATGTTCTGTCTGAATCACACCTCTCATTATTGTCTCAGTGTATTCTGGCTTCTGTGGTCCAACGGCGCTCGTTGAAGTGACTTGGCTAGAGTACCTGTTAGTGTAAACTATCATTCGTACCTCTTTACTGATGTAGTGCTGCCTTGACTGAAGCCGAGGTCCAGAATTTTCATGATTGAGCCTCTTCTAAATTGTGAAGTCACTGTTCTGTCGCAGATAGTTTACTAAGGCCGAATCACTCTGCACCAGTGCACACTGCATCGATGAAAGTTACCTCGATAAAGGTCCATGGGTTTGCTTAGGACTACAGTGACCTTTCTTGAGCTAACACCACTGTGGCTCAACAACATCGTTCGCTCATTGAAGTGAGTCGCTGTCGTTGGGTACTGTGATGAAAATCTACTCGATTCACCGCTTATCCAAACCCCTGACACAACAGAAGATCTAACAGGGGGCCAATCCAAACGTCGCGTTAAAGATACTACATCAGGATTGGACAAACAGTCTCAATGTTACGCCTTCCGTTATTCGCTAATTTCTTTGTTCTGTATTGCACCAATTAACGTACAGTTTGTGACTTCTGTATGTGCCAATACGATCAGCCAATGACAGACTGTGATTTCTTTAATACTGTTGTACATCCATAAATTCGGCTTCTTGTCTCATGAATATGAACTGCTTACTGCAACCAGTACGAGGTCTTCTCCTTATTACTTGCGTGGGAGGTTTCAATCGAGTACGATTTCTAGGGCTATTCGAAGTCCTTAATCCTCTACATTACAGGTATTTCCGTTTTACTTGTAAACTAGTGTACAGATAACTATTTACTTTTCAGAGAGTAAAATACTACTGTTCACATAATACTCCACGCGAAAGTCACACCATCACAACTGAATTGGACCGCAACACAGCCACTCTTGTGTAATCAACTATGCCCAGGAGTTTTTCTACCAGAACGATACTTCGGGTTATACATTCCACGTCGTATTTGAACGGAGATAGAAAATTTCTCACGATTTATCTACCATTAATCATAAATACGTTGAAAAATGTCTATAAGGCGGATAAAACTGTTTCCTCTCTGAACACAAAATAGTGTCCTGTTGAGAGCAAACTGTTGCCTTTCCAACTGTTATGGGTGGCATATTCAAGGTGGCTGCTAAGATTAACTAGTCATGTTCTGTAGACGTACAACTGAGTTAACTGCTTTTCACACATGATAAGGGGATATTTTAACGTCTGAAAGTCAGCTGCTTCAAACTTTTCATAAATTGTTACCCGAATCCGTGAATCCTGATTAGGAAATTTTCAAAAAGCCAACACCGTCCTAACACTTTTGGGTAAAACGTCAAATGGCGTGCTTCAAGATGCACACCCGAGTTATCTTTGGCCCAAAAAATCTGAGTTTTTCGATGGGTAATTCTGTGCGGGTGAAATGTTGTTTCAGCCGGCTAAGTGATGCTTTCTGAAGTGATGGTTGGCTCTTGTCTCAAATACAAACTAAAAACTGCAGGGAAGCAGTTAACAGACATCCCCATTGTCCAAAGATGTTTTGATAAATCAAAGTGTCGTTCCTTATCATCCTCAAGATTCGCATTACTGGGGTTTCACTAACAGTATGTTGCCAAATTGAGGGTTAAAACTTGCGGATTATATCTTTCCGTACATTTGTAAAATGTGTCCAGTTCTAAGTTCTCGACTTGTCTTCACATTTTGCTCACTAGACTCGGTTTCATTTATTATGTTGGCGGACGGTTATTCAACGAGGAAGTTTTCTCACCCGCTGTTGTCATTGTCGTGTAATCTTAACATATGACCTGTCACTCTTAGACTACTGTAATTGTTCACGTCCTGTCTGCCACAGATGCCGAAATATATATATATATATGTATATATCACTTCACTTAGTTAAAATAAGGTACTGGACCAAGAGTGAATCGTAACCAATGAACATAATTGCCGAGTGCTCCCAGGTTGTTCACAAGTTACAATTTCTCAGTCGTTCTCAAGTAAACATTTTCAAGTAATGCAGCTTCAATTTTTAATGAAAAGTATATCACTTCAACTGCCAGAACGACATAATGGAGCTTGCGGATTCCACGCAGCCAACCAAATTGGGATCACCTTAGTAGCGTGCAGCCGCTGGTTGACATGGGTAGCTGGCGTGCTACGTGTTAATTCGTGCACCGGTGGTGTAACGCTAATGGTTCATCCCAGTTGGATCTGCCATTGGGGGGGGGAACGATATGATGCAGACAGAATGTGGTTCCTTATCTTGACAGGCACATTTATGTTTCAGTGACGTACTAACAGTATTCGTTGGCTGAACTCACTTAGGAGGCCCGTGGTGGTCGGCCCCTGTATGGTGTCGTCATTTCAGTACGACCCACTCGGTTGAAACCGCTTTGCTTGTCCCATCAGATTTACATTAGAAATCCTTTCTGTTGTAAATAATAATAGTAAGGGATTAGTAGTATTGTATATCCCTGTTCAGATAGGTATTTTATACTTCCGGTTGTATGGCAGTTAAACATCAGTGAGTACCACTGATGTATTGCTGTCTATGGTGATTATGATGATGGCGATTGTCGCGTCCGGGCATGTTGTTTCTGCCGCTGGCTCGAATTCAGCCGAAGTCCAAATTTTTCGTGACTGAGTGTTCCAAAATATACTGTTTTTGCAATGAATAATTTAGCGAGGCGCTTATATAGTTGTCATCCCAACCTGAAGGTAACATGTGAATTTGAGACTGATGATTGCTTGCCGTTTCTAGACATACTCATAAGTCGCCGGGAAGATGGCTCTATCAAAAGAGGTGTTTATAGGAAATCCACGTGGTCCGGTCAATACCTCAACTTTAGTAGTTTCACACCGGTCCATCAGAAGCGCGCACTAGTGAATACACTATTCACACGCGCAAGACGAATTTGTACACAAGACAGTCTTACGGAGGAATTAGAGTTGATCACGACTGTACTACAATCGAATGGTTATCCAAAAAGGTTCATAGAAAGGCATAGTAGACCGAAACCGCCATCCAAACAGGTGGTCACTGTGAGAAAAAGGAAGGCTTATACAGAACTGTCTTTTAAATATGATAACCTATTCGGGAACAATCGTCCATGAGCTCGACCTCGCCCTGGATTTAAGGACCTTTTCTAACCCACGGATCGACTATCTATCCCGTCGCCCCAACTGTTCGATATAAAAAACCGTTTCATGTTATTGTAAATTTGGTACTGATGAGTCAATACGAAATGCTTGCATCTACCAGTTTTCGTGTTCTAACGGTTTTGTTCAAACTTCTGAAGGGAACGAACTGTTTCAAATTTTTAAAGCGAACGAATTCCCGTTAAAATTTGCGAGTGGTGTTTTGTTTACTTAAGGATTATAATCTCTGATTGGAGTCAACTTACCTTCATCAAAGTCATCTTGCAGATTAGGTGGATGAATGGTAGGCATTGAGCCAGTTGGTGCGTTCAAATTGTTTCCTATCAGAATGGACTTGGCCACATAAGGCGCTTCCGGATCGTTGACAGCAATGAATTGTCGAATGAGCAACAGCTTGTTAACCCTCTGTTCGATCAACGTTAAATAATCCAGCAGATTGCTTTGAGTCACTCCTTCGGCAGAGGCCAGCCTTCGAGTTAACTTTGACCTAAACAGGTGGGCGAATATCGGTGATAGTTCAGATGTAAACTTTTTAATCGCAGATATAACAGTAAAACAAAGAATGCACAAATTATTTGTGATGGGTAAAATCTCAAGTTTATTTCCAGTTCACTCGTCAGCTGCTTACAAATGCTATTACCTGAAATGGTTGGATAATTCGTCATATAGCTGTATTAAATCAGTTTGATATACAGTGGACAAAAGGTTAGCTGCTAAAGCTGTGAGTTCTCGTTCAGTATGTCTGATTTAGCTAATGTTAACCTGTTTGACAACAGAGGCGGAAAAAGTGGTTGTCATCAATTAGCTAGTTAGGTCCTGACACGAAATGGGAGCGACTGTCACAAACAAGTCGCTGCGACTTCATGTGTACGCTGGACGAATGAATATCCACTCGCCCAAAGCGAATGAACCAACTTGGTGTTGTTTATGCTTAGCTGCAAGTGTCGTTTGACTACGTAACCGTCGTTGAGTAACGCCCATTCGTCCAGTCGTCAATTCACTCTACTCAGTGCGGTTTCATCCATCGCAGCTTGCCGGTCTTCAAAGGCGAACATTTAATCATCGACTGGAGTGTGGAAGGCAAACTGAATAGTTGCGAGTTCGCCATTGGCAGGTAGATGAAAGAATATGGTTGAAGCTTCGTGGGCTGCTAACAGGCTAACTGGATGGAGTAAGTTGCTCTTTCTGGATCACAACATCGGTGGTTTGCTTGGCAAGGTCTTTTTGTAAGAATATTTACAGTCAATACTTATCATCTACACTGACCAGATAGGTCTCGATAACAACGCTCAGACTGACCGATAAAGTTTTGTGCTGAAGCTTAAATGGCCTTACGAGGAACCAGTGCATTTGTCGTGACGAACTCACATTGGTCGATCAGTTTATTATGCGTCCAACCGTGTACTACTGGGAACATGATGCACAATCAGACGGAAAAGTGACAGATGCGGTGGGTTCGTGAGCAGATCGACTAATCGAACAATTACTCGCTTTCAATAAACGCCGCCTGGGCGATTAATGCCGGGAAGCGAGTGCACGTACGTTAAAATGCGGTAACTCGAGACCCAAAATCGTAAACGTTCCATGTTAGCTAGGAATCGGTTGGCCGATGCTAACCGTCTGTTTTATTCATGAGTCTCCGCGATCTGAAAATTGAAGTCTTTCCGCTCACTTTTCGTCCGAAAAATGTACGTTTCTAATAGAATTTAGAGGTGCAGTGGCGGGTGGCGAATAACACTGTCTCAAGTTCGTGCAGACTCTGACTGAAAAAAAAGCTTCTTGGAAATCGAGAAAATACTAAAGCGGCCGAGAGGTATGATGCTGGGATGACAGACTAAACCTTTTGCACTTCAAAGACAGTCACTCACACCTTACGTTTGAGTCTCTTCCGTTTACTGACGCTATCTTCTCTGCTGAGCGTGCAGCTTCACTGACACTATTATTGAATGACGCGGATTTAAGGTCGAGACTCGCAAAAATGACAGTTTGTGGGATTGAGTTGGAAAGATTTAGGGAACGGCAATGACGATTCGGTTTTGCTTAGGTATCATGGTTTCATGGCATTACGATAAAATAACACACACATGTATGGATTAATCGATTTGCAGATTAATTCATGCGGTACCTTATACAGCGTAAGATTACTGTACTGGAGGGCTGTCGTTTCGTGCCCGTACCAAAGAGGAACGCATTCAACCTGTTGGCGAATAGGCGTTCATTAATGGGACCAAGAATTAGGAAATATCCTTGTATGTATGGTGCCATAGAATGACTTTATGAATCACAGTTGATTTGCTCCTTAACATTTAGATCCACTAATGACGTGCTATTCCGCCTTGCCCACAATTTTGACGTCGCTTGGATGACGAGCGCAAAACAAATCGGTTCTGATTGTTTGATGGCAACAGTGACTTTTTCAAAGCCTTTGTTACACGAATTAAAAGCAGTGTTCCTTTCACGCATATTCGCAAGGACATTTGATACCTCCCGAAGCGCAACTGTTTGTTACAGTATTTTCGTTTTGCCTATGTTAGCTCCATGCATAGCTTACGTAAAGACTCTCAAAAATCAAGAGTGAACTTGTACCCTGTTAACAGCTATCTCTCATTTTTGTTCTACAGACTGGCCAGTTGGTCGACCGCGATGAAAGGAACTAATTTTCAACAACTTTAATGACATTCCGCCCTTTCCGTACCTTTTCCACTCTACATATAACTTTTAAGTGATCCGGTGTCCATTTAAGATATAACAAAGCGTTTCTCTGGTATATCTCAATGTGCGTCGAAACTAGAACGAACAAATCAGCGTTGTGGAGCAAAACGTGGAAACGGACACACAACACTTAAGTTCCACCGTCATATCGTGTAAGGGCTTACATTACCTGGCTTTCAAACAGTGTCAAACGCTTCCTGCACACAACTGAGACATGGCTCTGGTTACCAAAATAAGGGCATATGTTCTGTCTGAATCACACCTCTCATTATTGTCTCAGTGTATTCTGGCTTCTGTGGTCCAACGGCGCTCGTTGAAGTGACTTGGCTAGAGTACCTGTTAGTGTAAACTATCATTCGTACCTCTTTACTGATGTAGTGCTGCCTTGACTGAAGCCGAGGTCCAGAATTTTCATGATTGAGCCTCTTCTAAATTGTGAAGTCACTGTTCTGTCGCAGATAGTTTACTAAGGCCGAATCACTCTGCACCAGTGCACACTGCATCGATGAAAGTTACCTCGATAAAGGTCCATGGGTTTGCTTAGGACTACAGTGACCTTTCTTGAGCTAACACCACTGTGGCTCAACAACATCGTTCGCTCATTGAAGTGAGTCGCTGTCGTTGGGTACTGTGATGAAAATCTACTCGATTCACTGCTTATCCAAAGGCTGACACAACAGAAGATCTAACAGGGGGCCAAGTCGAAACGTCGCGATAAAGACACCATCAGGATTGGACAAACAGTCTCAATGTTACGCCTTCCGTTATTCGCTAATTTCTTTGTTCTGTATCGCACCAATTAACGTACAGTTTGTGACTCTGTATGTGTCAATACGATCAATCAACGGCAGACTGTGATTTCTTTAATACTGTTGTACATCCATAAATTTGGCTTCTTGTCTCATGAATATAACCTGGTATGATGTCTTCTCCTCATCACTTGCGTGGGAGGTTTCAATCTAAGTACGGTTTCTAGAGTTATTCGAAGTCCTTAATCCTCTACATTACAGGTATTTCCGTTTTACTTGTAAACTAGTGTACAGATAACTATTTACTTTTCAGAGAGTAAAATACTACTGTTCACATAATACTCCACGCGAAAGTCACACCATCACAACTGAATTGGACCGCAACACAGCCACTCTTGTGTAATCAACTATGCCCAGGAGTTTTTCTACCAGAACGATACTTCGGGTTATACATTCCACGTCGTATTTGAACGGAGATAGAAAATTTCTCACGATTTATCTACCATTAATCATAAATACGTTGAAAAATGTCTATAAGGCGGATAAAACTGTTTCCTCTCTGAACACAAAATAGTGTCCTGTTGAGAGCAAACTGTTGCCTTTCCAACTGTTATGGGTGGCATATTCAAGGTGGCTGCTAAGATTAACTAGTCATGTTCTGTAGACGTACAACTGAGTTAACTGCTTTTCACACATGATAAGGGGATATTTTAACGTCTGAAAGTCAGCTGCTTCAAACTTTTCATAAATTGTTACCCGAATCCGTGAATCCTGATTAGGAAATTTTCAAAAAGCCAACACCGTCCTAACACTTTTGGGTAAAACGTCAAATGGCGTGCTTCAAGATGCACACCCGAGTTATCTTTGGCCCAAAAAATCTGAGTTTTTCGATGGGTAATTCTGTGCGGGTGAAATGTTGTTTCAGCCGGCTAAGTGATGCTTTCTGAAGTGATGGTTGGCTCTTGTCTCAAATACAAACTAAAAACTGCAGGGAAGCAGTTAACAGACATCCCCATTGTCCAAAGATGTTTTGATAAATCAAAGTGTCGTTCCTTATCATCCTCAAGATTCGCATTACTGGGGTTTCACTAACAGTATGTTGCCAAATTGAGGAGTTAAAACTTGCGGATTATATCTTTCCGTACATTTGTAAAATGTGTCCAGTTCTAAGTTCTCGACTTGTCTTCACATTTTGCTCACTAGACTCGGTTTCATTTATTATGTTGGCGGACGGTTATTCAACGAGGAAGTTTTCTCACCCGCTGTTGTCATTGTCGTGTAATCTTAACATATGACCTGTCACTCTTAGACTACTGTAATTGTTCACGTCCTGTCTGCCACAGATGCCGAAATATATATATATATATGTATATATTATATATATATATCACTTCACTTAGTTAAAATAAGGTACTGGACCAAGAGTGAATCGTAACCAATGAACATAATTGCCGAGTGCTCCCAGGTTGTTCACAAGTTACAATTTCTCAGTCGTTCTCAAGTAAACATTTTCAAGTAATGCAGCTTCAATTTTTAATGAAAAGTATATCACTTCAACTGCCAGAACGACATAATGGAGCTTGCGGATTCCACGCAGCCAACCAAATTGGGATCACCTTAGTAGCGTGCAGCCGCTGGTTGACATGGGTAGCTGGCGTGCTACGTGTTAATTCGTGCACCGGTGGTGTAACGCTAATGGTTCATCCCAGTTGGATCTGCCCATTGGGGGGGGGGAACGATATGATGCAGACAGAATGTGGTTCCTTATCTTGACAGGCAATTTATGTTTCAGTGACGTACTAACAGTATTCGTTGGCTGAACTCACTTAGGAGGCCCGTGGTGGTCGGCCCCTGTATGGTGTCGTCATTTCAGTACGACCCACTCGGTTGAAACCGCTTTGCTTGTCCCATCAGATTTACATTAGAAATCCTTTCTGTTGTAAATAATAATAGTAAGGGATTAGTAGTATTGTATATCCCTGTTCAGATAGGTATTTTATACTTCCGGTTGTATGGCAGTTAAACATCAGTGAGTACCACTGATGTATTGCTGTCTATGGTGATTATGATGATGGCGATTGTCGCGTCCGGGCATGTTGTTTCTGCCGCTGGCTCGAATTCAGCCGAAGTCCAAATTTTTCGTGACTGAGTGTTCCAAAATATACTGTTTTTGCACCAACTTTTTCCACGCATAATGTCGGAAACCGTTTTATGTCCGGATCATTTATAATTTCCCTGCTGAAGTTAACATTGTTTGACCAGTCCTAAAATCAAGGAGCTCATTTTATCCGCTTTAAAACATTTAACGAATAACTTTAAAATGGGATTAATTGTTGACAGATGTCTTGCTTCTTGTCCGGTTCTTTCAGTTCTGAGTGATTAATCCGGAAACCGTTATTATTATTATTATTATTATTATTATTATTATTATTATTATTAAATCCCTGGCGATTCCAATATATTGAAAAGGAATGAAACCTCCTATTCGCTTGACATAAGTGGGAAACCCTCTACTAACTAGGGGTGCCCTATTAAGCCTAGTGAAGACAGCATTCACCCACATGTACTGGAGGAGTTTTCGAGTTTATAGAGCCGAGCCTGCCCGTATAACTTAACAGTTGGACACTGGAATTCGATCGCATGCGATTAAGTCAGTAGTCACTCAGTTGTCTTAATAGGTCTAGTCAAACGAAGTAAACTGCTAAGTAACTTAATTAGTCCCGTGCTGCGCAAGGTGATTAATATGTGATTACATTTTGAACCATGAGGAAACATTGCTTTTTAATATCAACTGGTTTGGTTATATGATTAACACATGATCGTAACTTCAGCAATTCACTTCATAAAATAAAGT
>LOND01000137.1:69033-81215 GCA_014220965.1 Paragonimus kellicotti | reverse complement strand
GCTTGATGACGAGCGCAAAACAAATCGGTTCTGATTGTTTGATGGCAACAATAGTATTTTCAACGGTATTACTAAGGGATATTATTCTTCCAATCTTCTGGCCCATAAGCTAGTATGGCAGTGACTTTTTCAAAGCCTTTGTTACACGAATTAAAAGCAGTGTTCCTTTCACGCATATTCGCAGGGACATTTGATACCTCCCGAAGCGCAACTGTTTGTTACAGTATTTTCGTTTTGCCTATGTTAGCTCCATGCATAGCTTACGTAAAAGACTCTCAAAAATCAAGAGTGAACTTGTACCCTGTTAACAGCTATCTCTCATTTTTGTTCTACAGACTGGCCAGTTGGTCGACCGCGATGAAAGGAACTAATTTTCAACAACTTTAATGACATTCCGCCCTTTCCGTACCTTTTCCACTCTACATATAACTTTTAAGTGATCCGGTGTCCATTTAAGATATAACAAAGCGTTTCTCTGGTATATCTCAATGTGCGTCGAAACTAGAACGAACAAATCAGCGTTGTGGAGCAAAACGTGGAAACGGACACACAACACTTAAGTTCCACCGTCATATCGTGTAAGGGCTTACATTACCTGGCTTTCAAACAGTGTCAAACGCTTCCTGCACACAACTGAGACATGGCTCTGGTTACAAAAATAAGGGCATATGTTCTGTCTGAATCACACCTCTCATTATTGTCTCAGTGTATTCTGGCTTCTGTGGTCCAACGGCGCTCGTTGAAGTGACTTGGCTAGAGTACCTGTTAGTGTAAACTATCATTCGTACCTCTTTACTGATGTAGTGCTGCCTTGACTGAAGCCGAGGTCCAGAATTTTCATGATTGAGCCTCTTCTAAATTGTGAAGTCACTGTTCTGTCGCAGATAGTTTACTAAGGCCGAATCACTCTGCACCAGTGCACACTGCATCGATGAAAGTTACCTCGATAAAGGTCCATGGGTTTGCTTAGGACTACAGTGACCTTTCTTGAGCTAACACCACTGTGGCTCAACAACATCGTTCGCTCATTGAAGTGAGTCGCTGTCGTTGGGTACTGTGATGAAAATCTACTCGATTCACCGCTTATCCAAACCCTGACACAACAGAAGATCTAACAGGGGCCAATCCAAACGTCGCGTTAAAGATACTACATCAGGATTGGACAAACAGTCTCAATGTTACGCCTTCCGTTATTCGCTAATTTCTTTGTTCTGTATTGCACCAATTAACGTACAGTTTGTGACTTCTGTATGTGTCAATACGATCAATCAATGGCAGACTGTGATTTCTTTAATACTGTTGTACATCCATAAATTTGGCTTCTTGTCTCATGAATATAACCTGGTATGATGTCTTCTCCTCATCACTTGCGTGGGAGGTTTCAATCTAAGTACGGTTTCTAGAGTTATTCGAAGTCCTTAATCCTCTACATTACAGGTATTTCCGTTTTACTTGTAAACTAGTGTACAGATAACTATTTACTTTTCAGAGAGTAAAATACTACTGTTCACATAATACTCCACGCGAAAGTCACACCATCACAACTGAATTGGACCGCAACACAGCCACTCTTGTGTAATCAACTATGCCCAGGAGTTTTTCTACCAGAACGATACTTCGGGTTATACATTCCACGTCGTATTTGAACGGAGATATGGTTATATGATTAACACATGATCGTAACTTCAGCAATTCACTTCATAAAATAAAGTCGGGAGTAAGCCAATTAAAACGAAAATGTCAACTCGTTCACTCACGTGTTATAAACCCTACAATAAAATTATACGGCCATCCTACGTTCAGTTATGTTTGTATAATTATCAACCAGACAGAAATAGTTTCTCCCACCAAGCGAACACCTCACGTTACAAGGCGGTAGACTGAATTTTGTTGCGAAAATGAATCGTAAAACCTGTAGGCAACTAACCACGATAAATCTGTCCATAGTTGTCCCAGAGGCCTTGAGTGCACAACGTCCTTCGGTTAGTTTGATTCATCACTTCGACAAACTGGTTGGAAACACTTCAGACGCGAGGCTTCAATAAGCTCAAATTTAAACACTTCCAGGATCCCTTCAAACCAACCACCAGTTCGATAATGAAGTTGTGCGCCAGAAGAAGGAAAGCCCATCTAACTTACTGTGTATTTGATATCCAAACTCCAAGTCAGCCAGTTCCAAACCTTGAACTCTGTAGATGTAACAACACTCATCTGGTATGCGATATAGGAAATACGATACTGCAATCCTCAGAAGTTACCTTCCCTTGCCAAACTGGGGAAGATAAGGCAGCACAAAGTGTTTCAACGTGTGAAAGCACGAGTTAGTGCATCGATTGATTTCTGGCCAGCACACGTTATAAATGTTGGAAACGTTACTCATACACTCACTCGGTATTTACAATTTGTGCAATCGCTGAAGCACAATTCCCCTTCACCATACCAATAATATAGCCATGAATCGGGTCTGTACTTAATAAAGCTGTTCTTAACGTCGAAACAACTCATATGCCACTGATGAGATCAGGACACATGCCCACTAGTCCTTCGTAGTTTCAGCTGACTCAATGAAATTGATTTATTTTTGTAATCTTCCAGTCATTGAGTCTGGTGCATTATGCTCTGCACAGTTCTTGATGAAACACTTAGTTCAAATGACAGTTTAAGAAGTAAGGCAAATATTGGTACATTAGAAGCTAATCGTAATATTATTCGTTTGTCGTACCTTGGTACGACGCCTCATCGTCTCTTTCGATTTGTATTCAAGATGCCTTTTAGTTTTGCAAATTTTGCGCACTTCTGAACCTCTGAATTATTCTAGCAATCACCCGTATGCTCTGCTTGGTCTTTTGAAAAGCCAAACTTCTCCCGTTTTCCAATTCTATCAGTTCACTTTCTCTTGGCGTGTTGTACACACGCAAGTTCAAAAGGAATTTCTTACCAGAAGGACCTTACAACGATGAGTTCAGGCGGAGATAATTGGATAAACAACCCGGTAAGGACACTACTGACGGGATGTTGACATGTATCCAATTCTCCAGTCAACTGACGTCTGCGTGAATGGCGACCGCTGAGCCCGACCTTCATCTTGATAATTACATAATCCAGTGTGTCCGTGTAATTTTGCCACGGTGTTTTTCTTTGCAAGTCGTTCGAACAAAACTCAGCCTACAGCTTTGTGTAAGAAACTGTTCGCTTGCTAAGAAGAAGGATTGTTGAACGCTTATCTAACCGTATAATCACCATACAGGATGTAAAAGCAGTCTTGTCTAACGTTCAGCGCAAACGGGAAATGACGCGTAGTTTATTCTAAGGCAAGCGATCAGGTGCATACAACTCACGTATCGCAATTCAGTTTGGTCACTAATTCCAAGACCAGTTCGCATACAGTTTTCAAAGTGTCTTTGATAGTGGCCAGACGCGTCTCTGTACCGCTTTGTTGTTCTTTTGCCTTGTCATTATCGGCCTGCCACTCAGCCAATGCGTCCTTTTGCTTGCCGATCACTTTGGTCATCTGCTCCTGATAATTGTCGATTTCAGCGGCGAGCTTTTCGATGTCATTGGATTAAGCGCATGTTGGACGGGGTAGGGTAAAAGGTGTTAGCATGTCGCTTCGAATATTCCCGGTTTGTATATCTGTCAGGTAAAGCTATTGATTCTGTTGAAGGTCAGCAGACTGAAATGACCTTCTTAGTTCTGTGTTTGACTGTGATGAGGTGAGTTTATCATATAGCTTTCCGAAACCACGATTTATTCAGTGCATAATTTTCAAAGAGGCTAACGGTAGTTATTACTTATCGCCCCAAAGGCAGGTGAAGTTGGATAAAACAGTACATGCAAATCAATTATGCTTAAATGATGTTTTCGGCTGATCAAACTTAAATCTATATAGTAATACCGTTATTAAGTCGTACAATGGAGACACTAATCGTCCTTTTGCAAGTGATGCCCAGTGGGACAGGCAGGGTGCCTATAACGAATTTATTCTGATTGCGTAGTTTATCTTCTACTGCTGCCTGAGAAATGAAGGTTCGTATGTAATTCTACGCGTCGCAGAAACACCAGTATTCAGTAAGCATTGTTTACGCATGCAATACAGGAAAACAAGTAAGCATGCACGAAGTCGTGAGTGAGAACAATTTAGTCGTCATGCCTGGTCAAAATTATACAAATGTAGCTAATAAACTCCAGCATGGATTAAAACTGGTCAAGTGAAATATTTATCGGAGTGAGGCATCAGAAACTACTACGTACTGGTATGTTCAAACCCTCACAGTTTTGATCAAAACAGACAGATAAACCTGAGGTAGATTGTGCCTATGCCCTCTCATGAATGTCACGGATTCACTCATCGGTTGTGTTTTATTTTATCTAATCAAAACGACGAAACACTTTTCTTACAACCACTATTATTAACAGTCTGGAACTTAATTTCTCTTGTGGATTTTCCCACTGTGATGATTCACGAAGGTGCATTGAAAAAAAAACAAATTGCAAAGTGCTGGGAAATGCCTATTAATAAAGACAAACAGCAAATCAGTTTCTATTGGTAAGCAAGAGAGCGTTTGGCTTGAGCCTAGCCGCCAACAATGTTAGCCGGTCTACGGAGAGGTGGGAGCCAAGTCGAATCAGTTGCCGGGATCTATACTCGACACCCGTAATTCTCCTTACCATTGAGTACCACGACTGTCCGTTGAGATTTTAGAATCTATACGCAACGTGTCTGTCAATAAGGTCACTGTGACGTACTAATGTTGTATCGTTGATGAATACGACTTCAAGCTATCCCGACTGATTGCAAAAGACTCAGCAACGAGGCACGACAAAAGTGTCTTGTATATTTGTCAAAGGGCATTATATGAAATCAACACAGTAATTGGCTTCAGTAGCTTGGCTTCGGCCTTGACCGACGGCTGTGTTGATCACCCCATGACAGGTTCCAGGGTTGTTGTCGCGGTCGGTTCATGCTTATGTCCCGTCGATGTACTTGTTTGACCTTTAGGTGAGCGCCGTGTTGCGCGTCACAACTGAGATCATTTTGTATCGAGCCCGTCTGACAACTAGTGTAGTGAGTAGGAGCGATCATGCTATACTACTCACACCACTGTAATTCAGTAGTGGAACCAGAGCATATATTTTGGCACCAGAATAGCTGCAGGAAAAATACAAGAATTATTGGAGTGCAGCATTGCATGAAATGATTCTTGGTACGTAAGGGAACGTAAACGAACTGAGCGTTGACGTCTGTGGCAGCCGTGACGGTCGGGGCCGAATACCGTATGCAGATGAGTGTTTTCGTTTGTTGTCTTGTTGAAACGCATAACCCACGCGTTGCTGTTCCGAATAAACAACCCTTGTGCCATCCGCGTTTTGGATCACAACACTGGAACTCGTAAAATCCATGGGAACCTGTTAGTAACAGGTCTACGAGCGCCCTTGAAATTACTTCATTATTCGCAAACGTCATACCGATGGAAACCATTACCATTGTTTGCGACCCCACTGATGCGTTTCATATCAGGTTGTTGAGTCCAACAGCACTTCCAAACATTTAAAATGTAATTCATGTTGACAGATCCTTTCATCTGCTAACAGACGGAATAGCTATGGGTTTCCCCTCCGATCCATGACAGCTAACAAATGTATGAGCAAGCATGAACGTGGTCGGATAAGAAGTCTGATTGAAGTCTGCTACTTCTATCTCATTTAGGTGAACGATATATGTGTAGAAATTGACTGCTCTCTTCAATTGTAAAATAACACATCGGAGGATGGGCGGACTGACGAGCAGCATTTACCCAGAACTCTGGTTCCCAAATTTTTACACATATTCTCCTATAGCTTTTCAAATTCATCATCATTATCCTCCTCCACAGTTCACGTGAATTACCTGAGCACTAAAAACAAGACAATGAGCACCAGAAACCTTGTTAAAGTACAGTTAAATTTAAGACTGAATATTCTGTTCGAAGGTCAGTGTGATAGATAAGTATGGTACAATTATATTGTCTTATGGACATCGGGTTGAACAGGAATTCGAAGGAACTATAGATCCTCACTCTCAGATGTTTGTAGCCCCATTCCTGCTCAGTTTTTGGGATCTGGTCCCTCACTTTCTTCACAGTCTTCCCTAGGCGGTTCTCTGTTCAACAACCATTGGTTTTTTAGTTAATGAGCGAAATTATGGACATCTTATTGAGTCGGGAGACAATGGATTACTGCGCCTTTCAGGCGGTCTCTCAGTTCCTGTTACGGCTGTATTATACAATTATAAATAAGCAAGCTTTACGGAGGTTTCGATTTGTGAATACACTAATAGTTACTTTTCGTGTCGGTGTTGGACTCGAAAACTTGCAGTATCGTTCCCAAATCATGAGATCATAAACTAACCAGGACTGTATTTTCCTTGATGCTGAAGAAATATTAAAACCGGCTTTATGTTTAGACGCTGTTTTAATCATACACTCAGATCCCGTCGAGGGGATTAGTCTGAAACAAGCTAACTGAGATAGAACAATGTGATAAGTTCGCCAACATTTTATCTCCAAAGCAAACGAAAATTCTGCCCCTTTCCTCATGGGGTGAGCAGGAAAATGTTCTTCGTTGGCTCCTCTGACCAGGAGTTTGTTGTGATTGGTAGCTTTCTAAGACAAAATGACTATCTTGAACGACTTATTACGATGAACAATACAGGGTGCTCGCACTCTCCGTTCACCCATCTACAGAAGAATCCCAGTTTTATTAGCCTGATTTCAAACAACGATTAAGTGTTTGGTGTCTAAGTCACAGACTCAACAGTACACTACGGAGGACCTTCCCAATTGCACAAATACGCTGCCGGTTCAAGAGGGCGTCTGCGTTATCTGTTGACGCGTGGCCGAGTATTGTACGCACAGCAAGCTCGACAACCGAATTAAGGAGCATTATCCAGTATGGTTTTGGAATGGAGTTAGGGGGTGAATAAATATTATTGAACATCTCCCAAGCTCTGGTCACGAGGTGGAGCCAAGTCAGTCATTCGAGGGTGTTGCATTAGATAAGGAGCGCTCAGATATCGACTATGATAAGTACAACGCTGACATATTGCCACGGTTCAGGTGACCATTTTACATCATGAGTACACTCCAGTCTCTGAACTCCTTTGGATGTACTATCCTATCCTCCAACCCCTATATCACTTAATGGTGATAGTCACTCTACTTGCACCCTATCAATGGTTTAGCTCAAACTGGATTCCTTCTGGCCACGAACAACAACTAACCTATTCCTCGTTTTCACTAATGAATACTTCCTAGCCAGGAAAGGTATACCGACAAGATGATGCATTTTTCGGAAACGGTCGTTACCGTGCTTTTTCATTACTGGTTCGATTTCGAATTTTGAATCAAGATTGCACCAGTGTATTATATGTAATCCGAATGGCCGTCGTCTAGACAGTGGCAGTTTTGTGAGCCATGTTAAGAAACGAAGCAGTAAGGTTCCTCATTTGTGGTAAAAATTTCCCTAAAGACCGTATCATCCGACTGACAATCGTATTTTGTAATGTCTACTTTCAGGTTGACAAAGCAATCTGTGTTGATATTTTGAGGCAAGGGTAAAATTTGTCTTCACATCACATTGTAGCGGATACTCAAGTGAATTTAACCCAAGGGAAATTATTATTTGCACTTAATTGTACAAAATGGAAAACCGGTCCCTACTTCAATATCGACGTTATACAGACGGTACTCACTGTTTCATTCTCCTCATTCAGGCGTTCTATTTCGGCGTTTGTCTCGTTCACATAGTTGAATAATGCAAAGTTACGATCTTCTTTCTCCAGGAAACTTTGAACCAAGTTTTCAGGGTTGGTCTCTTCCATCACTTCGAGCATCCGATCAAACGCATTCTCATAGCTCTCGATTAACCGATCAACTTCTGCGCGTCGTTCGTCTGCTTCTTGTACACGTTTGGCCTGAAGGATGAAATCAAAACTTTCCAGAACTATGAACCGGCTTCTCTCAGTCGAACTCAACTTTTTTAGTTAATACTGCAGGTGTAGAATTCAAATTCCTTCCACGCCACTAGCCTACTTCAGTGGATCATTATCAAACGGTCTATTCTGCCAACTAATTGAGGCTGAACAGACTTTACTATTAATATCGTCAACATCGTCATTTTCATTACAACTATCGTCATCACAGCAAATGCTATCAAGGCACTAACTTGTAAACAAACAACCGAATGACATGTGGAAGCGAAGACTATGCCTGGGAGGGAGTTTTGTTTACGATTCCACCGTTCCGTTTCAGTGAATGCGATTGTTTTGCAGACATGGCAGTTGAACAATATAATTCACGCCACGGACCCCGATTAGTAATCACATGTCGCGTTGCTTTTATCTTGGTGCCAGGTAGATCATGAGGACTACATTCAGAAGGCGGACAAGATCTACATAACTCCGCTACTCCTTGATGACTGCCTTCATTTCATGCTATATAGCCTAACCATCTAGACTTGAGGATTTTGAAGTTTTGGACAAATGAAACTATTATACCTCTCTGGCCAAATTCTCACCTTTTAACCTCTGGATTGTGTGATCGCAGGTGACATCGGATGTGCACAAATGAAAGCAAACACCGACAATCAATTACTCCAACAAACTTTATATCCTAAGATTTTAGTATCTTTTGATAAGTTCATGCCAAGTCGATAAATTTTCGTAGGTTTCATTGAGATATGTCATGAGACAAACCCCCGATGCAGCTTCATGTACCACAACTGAGCTGGCGAAGACAGAAATACTGCCCAACAAAAAACATCGGCCAGTAAAAGCAGTTTCGTGTCTTCAACATTGTCCACGCTCATCTCTAGATCGATAGGACGTCATCGACTGGATTCTGTTGATACCGTACACTATTTACTGGTATTACTTCTTTGACGATAACGAATAAAAATGTGGAGGGTGAGTAACCTTGACGGACACCACCTTTTGCATGGAACTAGCTTGAAGGTTTTCGGTAGGCCCTCCTCTGAGCTGCTGTTACGCTGTGTTGAGTCCGCCTAATCCTGTACATAGAAGACTTCGGAGAATTGATCGGTCGATTGAATCAACTGTATCATTGTGTTCGAGAACTAGTCAGATTTTAGACGACAGTATGCATGGCACCGTTCAAGAACCAGAAGGAACGATAAAAATCTGATCCGTACGTCCTCATTTATAATAAAAACCTGTCTTCACTGCTTTAACACTTGCTTCCCGAATTGTAAACTGCATTACTTCGAATCGGTTACAGGCATGAAGTTATTGAGTAAATTAATTTATTAAGGTAATATTATTAACATCGCCAGTACTTTCAGCTTTGAGCCTCATCCGGCTTGAGTTGTCACTGGTTCTGCCAGTAGTTCACAAAATGTCAGGTTAATAACTAAGAGCAAATTTATGTGCGGTTTGTCTGCCCCGGAACTGATGACATGCTTTGTTTCATGTAAACCCAATCGTTGACCGTTTCCTATTGTTGTTGCTATCCACATGTGCTGTATATTGTGATGTTTTAAGTTCGTGACTGAAGAGAAACGAAATGTTAACATTCCGCTGTATGTGTTTTCTATCTGTATTGGTGTAATAAAAGCTCATCAAAAACAACCGCAATTCATAAGTAATAACAGCAGCAACTTTAAAGCTACAGGCTTTTTGCACACTTGCATGTCACTGAGCGTCTGCAACCGGCAGTGTGTATGATTGAAGACTTCCTAATCTGATATATGGCAACTATCAACCTTGCAAAGTGTGACTGTCAAGGCTTTCATAGCCATGGACCAGGACACCTCCTGGCCTATTGACAATTTTTCCAACCCTGAGGAGACCTACTTAATGATGTCAGATGCAACAAACATCTCGTCAGGTTACGGAGTACATGACCAAAGCAGCCTAGTCTATGCATTTTTACTATTTCGGTTATCGTCCATCCTGCCCATTTCCAAAGTGCTCGTTGACGGATGGTTGCGCTGCTAACATAATCAACCTATTAGATGTAGGTAAACTAACAGAGGCAACGGTGGTTAAATACCGGATACTTATATACATTTTTCACAAAACGGGGATAAGTTACTGGCACGCACAGAGCAAAACTAAGTTTACACACGTATTGTAACCCCTCCTTTTAATCCACAATCAGACATCTTTACGAAGCCGCAAACGCTGAAAAATAACAGGTACACTACGTGCTTCGAACGTCCCCATGAAAATCTTATCAACGATATTACGCTCTGAACAGAGGGGAGTTTATCCATCTATTCAGTCATAACGGCCATGAGCCTGAACAAAAATCACCGTGAACACATCCACTCTTCGCGCGAGAAAACTGCCAAAATGGAAAACAAATAGATAAAACATGGTTGGGTAGAAATAGAAGTGGTTTGGACGCAAGCGCATCATTGCTTGCGTCACAATGCCACCTCCCAGAGGGCACTGTCCAAGTAGATTAGGTGGCCAACAGTCACAAGTGACCTACATGCAACAAGGAATACACTGTCGGGGCCAGTTCAACCTAACACCAATACTCTGTACTTTGAAGGTGCGAAGTGAATACCATAAAAACCAGAAGTACTTAACCGAATCAGCAGGGTTTTCATGTTATCTGTAGAACTGAGTAAATCAACTCAAACTCAACTGTACTCCTACGGTATTATGTATTTGTCGGGTTGCGTAATAACCTATTGTGATCGATCACCCAGTAAAACTCACTTTCCATGCTGTGAGCTGTGGGTCTTCTTGTCGTTCGGTTGATTTGGTCTTCATGAATAATTTCAACTTCCGATCGTGGTCGATCAGACGTACCAGTTCTTTCATTTCATTGTTGTGCTGTTGTGTGTCTTTCTCGGCTTTTTCTGTTAATTGCTGAATTCGTTGTGCGGCGTCTTCGCTATTTTCGAGAGAATTCGAACGATGTAGTCAAGGAGCAAACTGCGTGTCACTGATAAGAAATGATTATGGTAGCCCATAACTAAGCTAACTATAGTTTAGCTGCCAGACACTGAGCTGTCCCCGTGGCGCAGAACAAACAGGTTTAGGAGGAAGGAAAATGAGTTTCAGACGCCTGACCGTGGAATGCGAATTTAAAAGTAAAAACAATCCGCAATTCAAAAAGACAAGACATTCTGTCCCGAAAGTGCGCCTGTCGTCCGTCATTATGATTCGAACGCAAAAACCACACACTTAACTTTGGGGTTTTGTGGGGGTTAATGCTGATATGACAATGGTAAATTAACTGTGCCGATTGAAGTCAGTTGGGACTTTTATATAAGTTGTGGACCGACTGAGGTGCACAGCCGAACAAGCTACTATTTTAAACGTAATCTACATTTATCTGCACGTTTATCCTGGGGGTCGTTTAGCCATATGTTCGTTTTGTTTTGAAATCACTAACTTGGAGTTCGTAGTTGTGGTTATATGGTCAATCACCTTCTTTTCTAATCTTTGACCATTGTTTGCCAAACATTTCGTGTATGGTTAACCGGTAGTTACTGTCGAATAGATTCACACGAAAATGAAGCTCACATATGTTGTATTCGCTTCACTTTACAGGTATAGCACAACACACTGGTACGTCATGACTGACTAAGGGCGAGGTGAAGTCCATTTCGAGTGCAATTCTGGCACACCTTGTTGATTTAGGGCACCAAATCTCACCGGAAGTAGCTTTCCCAGCCCATTTACCGCTTGCCCAGTCGTCAATCCAGAGGAGTCAAATTTCGTATTCTGGCCACTGCGGAGGCGATCGGAATTCGGTTGCGCAATCCACAGTTGTGCGCTCAGAAGAAATTTGTACAGGCCCTGCGGTTACCATGGCCCCCGTAACTGACTTCGACAACTCCGTTGGGCAATTTTGTCACCTAATTGCCCTCCAATTCACAACCACATGACATAATTGTGTGACTAATTGCTTTTGATTTTGCTCGCTTGACAACCATGATGATATAAAATGTTATGTAATTGGCCCGATGATGAATAACTGAAAATAGACTGCTCTCCAAAACACCTTTTCACTTCTAAAGATGACGTTACCGCTTGTAAAATTGGACAATATAGTATGTACTTCTACTGAGTCACCTGTTTTCCCCACCGCTGTTACGGCCTGTAAGGCTTACTGTTGATTTCACCCGAATGGAAACACAACTACACTGTTTTTGTCATGACTGCCCTT
>LOND01000137.1:35013-68933 GCA_014220965.1 Paragonimus kellicotti | reverse complement strand
GTAGTTACTGTCGAATAGATTCACACGAAAATGAAGCTCACATATGTTGTATTCGCTTCACTTTACAGGTATAGCACAACACACTGGTACGTCCATGCGGGGACCTAAGTACATGTCCTAATGTCCCTCTCGTTTGTTTAGCCAGTCTGGCGATAGTTGAGTGAGGAGTTAGAGCAACCTGGTGGTGCGCGTTTGACCACAGGCTAAGCTGACAGTCTATAGTCGAGTCAACACCTATTGGATAATCATTGATAAGGATGGATGAAGAATGGACAAAAATGATAATCACGGACAAAAGTGGATGAATGCCGCCTAAAGAGCTGTAGTTACTATCCAAAATGTGGTGACCATGGGGTCTAAAGCGATAAATCTAAATCAAAAAACGTTGGTAACAAGCAAAAACGATTGTTATGACTTAAAGACCATCAAGGAACTCACATACAACGGGAAAGTCGGTCAAACCCATTCAGATATAGCTGTAGGTGGTTTCAAGAACCGTTCTTAACGTCTGTATAACCTCATTTACCACTCAACGCGTTCAAATGCCTGCAGAATGTGTAGCAGCGTTTACCGCGGAATAACCGAAAACAGACTGTTCGTCAAAACACCTTTTTACTTCTTATGAACTCATGGGGATGTGTGAGTGAAACATCGTCCACAGCCGACCGCTTTCGAAAAGGAGTACATAAGTTGAGTTTATCTCATGGTCAGAGCTCGTCAGTAGTGCATATCCTTGTCACGACCGGGATTTGAACTCTTGCCTTGCTTTCATAAAGCGTCGCCGTGTTGGCCACTACGTAACTGACGCCACACCAGACACGATTGAACTATCGTACGCAAACGTTCGACCACATTCGCTCACGAGTAATGTTCACAATTGTTCGACCGCCAAAAGAGGTGACATACTAATTTTCCCATTAAACTCCAACTGACGGCCTCACGACCTGAAAATCAAAGAATTCATTAGACCTAATGATTACTCGTAAGTAGTGGGACACGCACCACTGATAGTAATAGCGAAACTCAAGTATGGAACTCCCGTTCGGAAGAAGATTCTGATGGGCCTGTGGGAACTTGACAGCTTGGATCAATTTTGAGTGATGTTGAATCCCTATTGACCAAAATTTCCCCTACCACCTACCAATATTATGATCATTTCTACGAAGGACAAGATACAAAACATGCAGGCTTCTTAGGCAGACTCGACCTAGTCAAACGTGTTTTCACGTGTTGTCAACGCTATCTGTTGCATAATACCACCAGTGTGTGGGGATGGCACGGCATATACATAACCACGTGGATCACTAACGTGACATGGAATAGCAAACATGTGTGCACAGTGAAAGAGAACTGTCGTAAATTATCAAGACACGGAAACTGAAAACTGTAATAAGCAAATTTTGGTTGGATATCAACATAGGCGGGATATTTTCCTTTACTGCTTCTGGTATAAGCGTCAGTTAAGGAATTGTCAACGGTTGTCCAATTTTTTGTTGCCTGGTTAGTAGTGTACTGATGGTTAATCTATTTGACCAAATCTACCTTTGCTTTGAATTACTTGAATGTCGTGTCCGGACAAATCACAGCCTGGAGAAAAAAATGGACAATGGTGTTATATACGCTTTACTGTGTCAGTGGAACTAGGACATCGTATCAACGAAGAGCGCGGTATTTAACTCATCTTCAACTGCAATATTTAAGGTGCGTTTGTTGTATTCAATGGTGAGGCTTGGTTTCAAACGCTGGGGTACTTCGTCGAGTAAGCGTGGATGAGAGCAAACCGTTGTTAATGCTTACCTGACTGTGCTGTACAGGACACGTCCGTTGGATGGCTAAGGAAGGAATCCCGACATAGCTGTTATAAGGGCAGCTAAAAATAAGCATGCGTGACCCAGATTGACAGAAGCTGCAGTACGTTGATCTTATTCAAGTAGGGCTTTTGCATTGTAATACAGATCATAGTAAATGGGAGTTCACAGCCGTGAAGTCGATCTCTTAAGGGAATGTGAACTGAACGAGTCTCCGAAAGTCTGGTGAGCGGCGGCTACGGAACAATTAATTCAGGCACACGACACGTAAATCTGTGTGCCGTAGGTTGTGGTGGTGTACTTCAAAGACTGGGACCACGAGTGTGACGATCGTCTCGGATTGTTAGATCACCGACATAACCAGACTAACTCGCCAACCGAAAGATGATGAGTACGTCAATCGTCAGTAAGTTAAGTCGTTTATGTATTTCTTATTCGTATCAGTCAACGGCTCCGTCATCTGATAAATCGCCCGGTTTTTCAATAGTCCAAGTCATGGTGACAAACTACCTTCCTTTTTCTTTAGCTTTTTTAATGCACTGTATCCTGGAGACTGTGGTTTGCTCCTCAGTTAAAAGGTAAATTTATTTGTTGCATTGTTCTGTATGGAATTCGCTGTTATCTACTCACACAGTTAAACGGATCCCGTCTTATATAGTAAAGGTCCGTTTTTCTTTCTCCTGCAAACTAACCCATCCAGGCGGCCGGACTACAAAAGCCTTTCACCACACTACACCTGGTTCTAGTCTTACGAAGTTACACCAGATACGAAATTCATGTATGGAACCACATGCAGTGCAGGACGACCAAATCGTCGTGACGTATATTCACAGGCATCTTTTGATTTTGGTCACCGCTACAGGCTAATCCGGAAACGGAAGCCAACATTCTTGTGGTCGGGCAAGTCAGGCATACTTATAAGCGATCGCAATTGATCGCAGAGACTTCATGACTCGTATAAAATCTGTGGTGGGCGACTGGTAATCTTTTACGTTCAGCAAGTTGCATATATTGATTTGTCTTTCTTTGCAGTTTGAATGTTTGTGTTGTTAGATAGGTGCACCTTCATACCTGTCGTTTGCGTTTAGACATAGTTTTACAAATTAGGTTCCGTCTTTTCCTTTCTTCTAATCATAATCGTCAAGTCTGCTCGAAACCAAAGGAGGCATCAGAAATGAAGAAAACCTAGAATTGGAATCCCATTTTTCCATCTGTTGTAACTGGATCTACGGCCTACGAGCGCGTAAACAGATAACAGAATAACGGTTAATGAAACGGCAGATAACGGAACGACGGTCAACGGTAATGAACAACGGACTACGGAGTATACACGACTAATTCGTAACTTCCCGGCCAACCCAACCACCCGAGGCTAACGCATGAACACAGAAAAAGACTGGCCTCCGGACAGAGCTCTTTTTATGTCACTCAGTCCGAAGACAACACGGTCACAAACTAGATCATATTTAAAGGGTTTGTGACCAATCAGAAAACATGGTCAGAAGGTGGACCAAACAAAGATCCAGACAGTACAGTGATGCCCCAATTAAAGGACGAGCGTGTGGCGGGGTGCCAGAAATTGGCACAAAGGTTGAGAACGCTCGTGAAGGGCGAAGTGGCACATGACCGTGCCGACTATGAAGGTCACTTCAAACAGTAGAGTTAAGCCTTTCCAAGGGCCAATGAAACGGTATCTCCGGGAAATTGGATTTTACCCCGACGCCATCCAAAACCGCCTCTCGCTCCGAAAACACGACTGCGTTCAATCAGAGTAAACAGAAATTCCCAGAACAATCCGGAGGTAACTTTTGCTATATTTTGCTTGTCTGACATCTATTCCGCCATGCCCATTAGTGATTTAAATCTTAACTACTAGTCTTAGTAACTGCCTCTCAATATTCCGAATCTAGAATGTTCGTAAGTCAACATGCATCCACGTAGAGAAGCTGAGCAGGCTATCCATCGTCAGCTGGAATTTTGTGATTCCCTTTAACTTTTGATCACCGTACTCAGTTAGGTCTGGAGCTATCGATCTTAAATAGATTTTGACTGGGATCAATGAATTGTAATAACACATAAAATACTTCAATGGTCATCCTTGTATCTAATAACACTTCTGTCGATTAATTTTCGCTACTTGTTCAGAACTCTCACAATACATGTATGAAGACTTGGTTACCTAGGGTAACGAGGTGCGTTGGCTCCTTGCTGGGTGATTGCATTGAGGCTATCCAAATTCGAGGTTTTTCAACACAATTGCACAGGGTGAACCTTTATCAATCCTTTCAGACAGCCTGGCTCTACCTGCTCTTGCGATTTATATGTATCATCCAAAGTTCCAGTCTAGCATTATCTTTTTAAGTATTTTGACCAGAAATATTTCATCCGGTGGTGTAAAAAATCTTTGCAGATGATTCCACATGAATTAACGGAAGTAACGCTTGTTTGCAGGTAGCTGGATTCTTCGTTGCACTCCCTAGAACCAACTGATTATGTCTAGTATTTCTTTAGAGTGCGCACAGCCAATAAGCAATGTATAATCCTAATGCCTTGCAACTCATTTGATCTACATTTGTGCGGTATTTATGCTCGTCTTCAACGTCATTGAAATCCATTTTTGGAAAGCCGCAAATCTAGGTGGTTTGCTAGAAATGATTTTGTTTTGGAATGTCACAAAGCTAGTCACCTACTAGGAAAAGCACGTGTGGCAGTTAGCTCTGTTCAGAAAGTTAACTACTCCAGTTGAAGAACGGCAAACGCTGGCTAAAAATGATCACGATAACGGGAAAATTTGAGGTAGATGGTAGTGCTCCGTTTGCTAGTGAGGTGTAGCGAGAAGCAAATAATGGACCACCTGAGGATAGAAAGTAGTTGTCAAACCACAAGACCCACAAGATTTTCTAGTTAATGGATAACTGTTCCGCATAAGTGGTGCCGTTACAAAGGAGTAAATCACAACCATTTTACGACAGCCCGATACCACGTAATAAAAGCGATGTAAAATGGAAATTAAAAAAATTATAGAACAAACAAGCATTTCTTTCATGATCTACTCCAACAGAACCAATTGAAGACAATTGAAATATGACTAAAGATAGCGATCCTCCTCAAGGCATTCACCACTCTTCTTGGAGCAACCGACTATTGTAATTCCTGTGGGCGGTGTTTGTAGGGAGAGGGCAGTGTATGATGTTTACTATCTTAGCTTCCATAACTTATAAGATCATGCGAACAACAGAGTTGCGAACAAGACTAGTTCCCTGTGTTTGATCATTAGAGCAATTGCAATACAGTATGTAGTAAAATCACGATCAAGAAACTCGGATAACGCAGTTTGAGGACCGCGTGGTCACTAGCAGTTACGCACTGTTCCAAACTGTGAGTTTGGTTGATTGTACGCCCTGGGAGGTGAAGTTTCCGTGTGAACTTATCCAGAGAGCAGAGATCAGGTTTGTGGAAACGGATAATACTGGCCTCGTCAACAAGCAAGATTCCGATTTTTGGATCGATTTCTTGGCACGTGGTAGACAATTTATAGATAGCATTCTTACTGACAGAATGATTAGAGTCGGCCAAGTGAGCAACACTACCAAGAGATCGATCAAAAATGGTGAGATTCTGAACCTTGCTGGTTGCCCATTTCAAAAACCTGGCCTCTGCTCTCTGGATAAGTTCACACGGAAACTTCACCTCCCAGGGCGTACAATCAACCAAACTCACAGTTTGGAACAGTGCGTAATTGCTAGTGACCACGCGGTCCTCAAACTGCGTTATCCGAGTTTCTTGTTCACCTTGATCGTGATTTTACTACATACTGTATTGCAATTGCTCTAATGATCAAACACAGGGAACTAGTCTTGTTCGCAACTCCGTTGTTCTCATGACTTCACTGGTTACTTTAGGACGAGTACAAGTTTTGCTAGTTTTAAACATGACAGTATATAGAGCCACAAGTTAGGTTTTTAGCTTTTGAGTGTTAGAGGGTTCAAAGAATATAATTGCTGCTGCGATTAAATGTTATATTCAACAGGGCGATGTGACGATTCTGATTCAAGCTGGAAACGACCTATAAGTCAAGTGTTATATATTGCTTTTCTGTGCAGATTAGTAGTGCAAACTACACTTCTTTATTGAACTGACTACAAACGAATTGTGTCACTGGTGAATGGGGCTAATCTAAACTGAGCGCTGACCGCATGAGGATAGGAGCGCGACTGAACTGCATGTGTGCATACAGCAAACTCACAGGTAGGGTGAGTGATGTGTAAGATTTTCGGGTAACTATTACATTTCTTAAGAAGTCAATTTTGCGAACAGCTGTTTTCGGTAATTCTCATCAGGCTTTTACAATTACATTTCACATTAGCAAACCACGCACAGTATCAGTTTTGATGTCTTCTTGGTCAAGCAATGAGTATGGTGGGACCACTAAAAACACATTTTAACAATCGTCTATACCACAGAAGATCTCATCGCAGTAGGCACGTACCGTTGTTCGTATGCCTGTGAAGTTGCTTCAATTAGTTGACCAATGGCCAGACGCTGTTTTGACAATGTCTGGTCAAGTTTTCGATATAACAAATCGAAATTCGCACGCTGCATTCGGAGTGTGTCAATTTCATTCCGTAGTTCTGAAAATTAAAATACATTGTATATCAATTCAGACCGTTGTGACTGACTACTGCCATAATGACATTCATTGTATGTGTAAACTGGAAGCGGGAAGAAAAAGCTGACGTTGTATGGATATGATTCAACGCTTGACGGAATTTCACAACAGGGATGCCTATATACACTCCTGACCACACGGAAGCAAAACAAGCTTGACGAGTGAAAATGTTTTCCGTTCTCCACTGCAGTATAATCAACGCATTAAACACAAACAATACGGGCTATGCTTCCGTAGGGCAACTGCTTTTGGATGCAATAACAGTCATTTGGTCTGAGTTACAGGTGAAATATGAGCTTCTAAATCGGATCCTCCAGTTGCTGCATCTCTATGTCATTTGATGCTGCAGGTTTGGTCGTCAGATCTGGTTGGGATCTGAGTGGACGACATTGACAAGCAGTCGATATACACACTCACTCGCATCTCCACCCTTGAAATGTGTGGTTCATATGCTTGACTCAAGGATTCAAACTGAAATCAAATTCGGTCTTGTTCACAACACCTTCACCTGCCACTTGGATTATGGGCTTAGCTCAGCATCCGCTTTCTATACACATATATTTGGTTGGTTCAGAAAGAAAAAATGGTAACCATTTCCTTAATTTGTCATTTTAGGGGATGCTTGTTTGTAACAGGTTATTTGAAGTATAACCCACCCAACTCATCGTAGCAATAAATATACGCGACTGACTTGGGACACCATGAGTTTGATTGATGCGATTTCAAACTAACTAGTCATGGTGAAATGGATGTGGACGTAAACCGGCGTTAAGTGATGGACTTAAGGAAGCACCCATTTGTATAAGACAACAGAACTATTGGATTGACTGGCTTCAAGGAAAGAAGCAAGCAGGTGAACAATACTAGTTGAACCTGACCAAAGGATATACCCATACTAAAATGGAGGCTTTTAATTGGAAGTCTCATCCCCCATTCTCCGGACACAATGAATTACAGAATCTGTGACTAGACGCCTTAGACACATCACAGCTAGTCGAATAGATGATGATGCTAGCGATACTACTACTACTAATAATAATAATCATATATAATAATAATAATAATGCGTAGGAAAGTTACTCGAAAATAATTGCAGCCAGATTCAGTAGTCAAGTCAAAAGCAGAGAACTATGGTTTAGCAAAATGAATCTTATGGTTTGCGAACATTTTCAAAACATATGATGATATCATACTCCAACACAGGCACTTGACAGTGTATTCCCGGTGGTGGCAATGTTTATAACAGCACACACAGGCTGTTACTAGCGGACAGTATCGTCCTGCTCGTCTAAAGTTCATAGACGAAAGGAAGTGCTTGTGATACTGTTGTTTCAATAGGGTCAGTCAAACAGTGCTTTTGGTTGAACTGTTTTGTTCTCCGTCATTGTTGCACATTATTTTCTTACAGGTTGGGGTCGATCAGCTGTCTTAATAGGCCTTAACGCTAACGAGCATCTGTCATGGGGCCAGAAGGGTTGCGGGAATTTTTGCAAAACGTTTGTTCTAGTGAACACAATAGAAGCGATGATCTACCATTCTGACAGTTAGTAACGAGTGTTTTTGATACTTAAGTCCGATCCTTTGTTTTTATTGTCTACTGGTGTGTTTCTCTTCCTCAGAGTCATATGGCAACTAATCTTCGGTATGATCCACTGATCTATTATTGATTATGAGGATGATGGTGGTCACCGGGACCAATTTTTTGAGAAAAGCTGTTGTTTGCTTTATAAGTGTGGTTTGAAATGTATGTACAGTTGCTTGTAGATAGCATTTTAAGTTAGTTTGAGCTTAACTGGCGCATAATTCTTATTAACATAAAAGTGGGATATGGGAACTAGCTCTTGTTTCATTCTCTTCATCTCCTGTGTGGAAGCATCAGGGAGATCTTCAACATTACAGGTTGCAAACAACGCAGCCAAAATTGTCCTTGGACCTAAAAACACGAAACGAGCCAGTTAAAAAGGAGAACAACGAATAACACGTAGACTAAGTGCGTTGTGAATCGGCTGTTCAGCAATAAACTTAAAAGTGTTTCTCAATCATTTTCTAGACACGTTTCCACGTGAAGGCTATTGAAGAGATTCTGGTTTTATCTTATGTTAACTACGGGCGTTCCTGTCATACTTGCTGATCTATGTCAGACGACAACCACCACTTTGAGACCGTGACTACTGTAGCGTAACATTTTCGTTGCGCGTTTAATCCGATGCTACCACATTCAGTCAGTTTTCACCATTTTTTAGACCGAATAAGGGCCCTGTTCTTATTTCGTCGTGCACGACCTGGCCGACTGGGCCCCTGTAACCTCCACTGGACTGTTACAGTCAGCGTACAGGACCAGATAATTTTGTAGAGTGCGTAAACGGTTTGGTGAATCAGTCCACAACACAAATTGAACAAACGGTATTCGAGTGTTAACGCACCAAGTAAACCCAGTTGATATCAAAGGTTGGCTAAGAAACAGCTACCACAGGCTTAAAAACTGTCAACGTTAAATAGCTGCAAAGAAATCTGTCCAACTTTCAAGTAGGAAGGTGAATACTTACGCATATTTTTACCCACTTCTTCATTGTACGTTTTTAGGACATGAACCAACCGATTTTCCAGAGTAGTCAGTTTAGTCCGCACACGGCGAATGGTGTCATCTGCCCCGGTGGTTCCTCCAACTTTAACCTTCATTTCGCTCACTTTTTTCTCCATACTGCGAATCTGTACGGTTCGTGGTCGAACGAAAAATAATGGGGTAACATGCATCCAAAATGAGTGGTGGTTTGTTGAACGGGCTGTGAATCAGAGAACACATTTGTTGGTGCAACTTGTAATTATGAAACCAGAAATTAAGAGAGAAAAGTACCTCCAGCAAGAATCACTTCTTTAGTAATGGAAACGTTTTTTCTGAGGTGGGACGATTCTTACTAAGGAGGAGGAAGGATATTTCAAACCCATGTAGCCTGATCGAAATATGTGACAGAGTGAGCAGTACGAATTCATTTTTCATGAACCATCGAAACGTGGTTAGTACTGAGGCCCTATCATGTCCTGTCGTCGTTTCACTTAACATTTTTCGTAGCGGTTCTCCTCAAATTTGTGGGTTTCATCGACGGTTCGAGGAAAACCATCGACTAACATGTCTGTTGAGTTCAGGATTAATGAAAATATGCGGAATAGTTACTTCACGTTGTTCTATTTTTTTTTGGGTTCCTCTTTTGTTATTTAATACACTCCAAACCTGATACTGACCATCAATAACCAGTGAAACAGTTTGACGGCAAGACTCGCAGCTTCCGTCTAATCGAATTATCCTTTTTTCATCCAGAGAAGAGAACGATGTTTGTTGCAAGACGGTGATGTACGGTGCAGCTGGGCTACAAGCAGTTCGCTCTAGTTTTCAAGAGGTGATCACTGAGCAGAATCGCCCACATGAGCAGAATTTGCTAGACTTAAGCGATGCGTCCTACAACGATTGTATGAACAACTTGACAAAAGGATTTCCAATTTTTGTGGAGAATGAGGCTCATTTCCATCTCAGGAAGTGCCATGCGTATGTTTATTTTAAATAAAGTATAAAATGCAAAACGATTTTTGCACCTTGTTGAAATGTTTCTTGGGTAGGCACTCCTTTGGATGATTTTGTAGCGTGAGCACTGTACCTGTTTTGCTTGTGAAATGCTGCTCACACAGGAATGCTAACATCAAGGAAGAGTAAATCATTCAGTGGTTTTTGAAACTGCTACGACAGATAAGGGATTCACTTTCATACTAGCCAATTAGCTGGCTATCAAGCATTGACCGGCTGGACAACAATAGTGTTCAGTTACCCACCTATCGGTCTTACTATTTCGGGTCGACACTGAATCAGTGAGTGTGAGTGAGACGGCGAGAGATGCAGCGCAAACCATTTGTGATGAAGTTTGTGCGTGGACACCATTTGGCTTCGGTGATTGTGACGGGCTAATCAAAGAATGGATGTCACCAGCGGGTTCATGGGCTGCTAAGGATTGACGATATGATGAGTGAAGCAATTTCAGATGTGAACTGTGCTTTTGAAAAATTATCACAGACTGAGACAGTTTTGACAAGAAACTCAGAGTATTCGACTTGGATTTACGGACAGTTTGCAGTAGATGTAGTCATTGCCGTCCGTGATTAATTTCTCTAAAATTTCACTTCAACCCACCAGTTAGTTCCTTTCATCGCGAGTTACACGAATAGGAAATTCGTTGGCCATCAGTGTCATCTTACCACTGTCCAAAAGCAAACTTTTGGTTTTAGCCTTCATGTATGTGTATTTAGCAGTGTTCTAAAAACATTACAGAGCTTACTTTGGCATCTAAATCCAGGTGCTTTGCTTTTTCCGCGTCAATCTGTTCTTGTAGCCAGTCTTTGTTTTCGGCCAAGTTAACCAAATCTTCGCAGGTGCGTTGATCGCGCATTTGGTTCGGTTTGCTATCCAGCGCGCGAATTTTCTCCAATAATTCAGCACCTTCCTGTTCCAGTGATTCAATGGTCTGTCTTGTGACGAACAAAAATCCGCAATGGAAACAAGGTTGAAGAGATGAACAAACAATTATAATAGTGGCGAATGGAATGTCTGAAGTTATTTTACTTTCCAATTCCGGATCTCTAACTGAAAAGAACTGTAGCAAGACCGTTCGTATGCGACAATTAACGCGTGAAAAATTTGACTCCAACTCATCTACTCATTTAGTTACTTGGATACATATTACCATCTCTTATTCATCCTAATCGGCGTAGGTATAACAATAGGATCTGTTCCGTAAAACATGTCTTTTTTGTGATTGATGCCTGTACACTGATTTAGCTTGTCGACTGCAATGCGTTTTCAAACAAGCGACAACAGGGCATCCTCTTTATCCGATCCGTTTCTTTTTCAGCGGAACGAGAGAAATGCTGAATACTATTAGCCAAAGATTATAAATCCGCACCACTTCCAATCAGCTTTCTTGATAAAAAATATTTTGGAATAAAGTTCAGATAAAATGAACTGCTGAATGACTAGAATCTTCACTCCAAACCCAAAGCACACCCTGGGTCTACGGACACGAATTGCACGAATTGCAAAAATTAATCCGTTGTAAAAGTTTTTCCATCCAGTATAAGCCACATGAATACTACCGATATGGGCATTGTTACGCTAACAATACCGTAAACTGTAAACCTATTAAACAATCAGGTCGTCCTTTTGAATACTCCATGAACTACCTACAATATTAGGCGACATTGAAACTTCAAGCCCACAATAATTGAAGCGCACGTTCTTCTGCATCTGGGAAACGGTTAATAAGCGAGTTGCTGCTTACGAAGGATGGCAAATACATGTATCAGTAACCTCAGTTTAAGTAAAAATATAAAACATACTTGCCTAATAATTGATTCACTCTAAAAATTATTTTTTCATGGTGATTCTCATCTTAGTACTATAATGGTATGCCACAGAGGCACTTGGATGTGCTGAGACAACACACCGATAGGGCGCACAAACGTTTAAGTTGACACCTTCCCATGATTCCTTTCTATAAAAATCAGCTGCGCAAAAAGCAGTTCCCTTGTGTCCTGTTTACTCAACAAGCCACTGTCCGGGACAACCGAAATTAGATTCTAAAAGATCAGACGGATGTGACAAACGGAGGATCATCGTTTTTATTGTTATTTTGCTGTTCGCCAGTTCAGTATGTCGTTAACAGCAACGCAATATTGCTTTTTAACTTGTATTTCACCAGTAGTTTTTTTCCGGCAGCGTTTCAACCAAGTAAGTTCTCGCACAGGTCAAGCGAAATCTGCTTGAGATTTTTGGATCTCGCAACGACTCAGACGCACTGTTGCATCACGCTGAGCTAGGGACGATGTCGGTAACAGACCGGTGAAGAAGTCGATCTAAGTAATGTTATATCTTTGAGTTGAAAAACAATACTTGAGTTGAAACACTACGGCGTAGGACACGGGTCGCCCTAATAGTGAGTTCGATTCGACTGAAATGAATCATGGCAGCATGTTAGACACACGTTGACGTGTTGTCAACGGTCGATCAGAATTTGGCACCGTATTTATAAGATCTGTTGGATGCACGTAATCAGCTTGTATCTTTTTGCGTGACACTAACTGACTATCAGTTGCAAAAGAAAAACCGAGACCTGTCAGTAAATGTAAATACATCAAATCTCCTGTCACAGACGCTAGCTTAGCTATCTCGTCGCCCATCTAGATCAGCCTGTCAACGCACGGCGACGCAGTCCAATGACGACGACACTTGTTCAACGGTGGCGGTCGATGTGGATAAAACGCAGTCGGATTGCAGACTGTCCCTTACCCCATAACCATACCCTTGAACAAAATCTGAGAAACGCCGGTAGGTATCGGCAGGCACTTTTGGACCTGACATGAAACGGGACACATTGCTAAATTCGTCGCACTTTAATTTGCACTGAGGATTAGGTGGCAGTAACCGTGTCTGCATTAGTATATGAATCATAACGACGTGTTCACAAATGGTCTTTCACAGCAGTGTGAAGGGTGTTATATTCCAAACGTCCCAAGAGGCAGTTCGTAAAGTAGTTCATGTAGTGTAACGAGTAGACTAAGAGGGTACAACGCCACATGCAAACGAAGGCCTAAAGTGGCGCAACGGCTAAAATCAACGCACTCACGAACGTCTTAATTAAGCACTCACGTGAATAGTGAAGCAACTCGGCAGGAAATGACACGCAGATGCCGCACACGCACATCAGCCGGGATATTCAATGGACATAACCGGTCCGAGGGCACAACGGCGGGGAACGGTTGTCAGTGTGACCTCTTTGTCATACTGAGTGGCTTCCACGTTGGTTTGCAAATGTGTAAGGTTCACTGACCTGTTGATTAGTGTGGAGTTGGGCTCTATGGAAATCAGACAACAGTCATAACTGATCTCAGCTGTCGCATTCTCACAGACTTTTCAGTCGGCCCCTTTCGAAAAGAAGCACTAGACTCGAGTTTCGCTCTCATTAGAGCTCGTCAGTAGTGCATATCCTTGCCACTGCCGGGACTAGAACTCCGGCCACGCTTTCATGAGGCAACCGTGTTGACCACTGCGCCATTGACCTCACATTAGGCACGACCGAATCATCATATGTGAACGCTCAACCACTTTCGCTTGTGAGTAACGTTCAGACTGCTCGATCGCCTGATCGGAATTTGTTTTCGTATGCTCAGGGTAAAACGCATTGTAAAAAAACAAGCAAGATTAAAACTGTGCTTAGGGCCCGAAGATATTTCAACGCGTCGCAAAGAAAAATGTTTTGAGAATGATGGATCGCTTGCTCTTCGATGGTGAAAGAAAACATTTGGATCCTCCCTTATATTATGCACCTAATCGCACTGTTGCAATCTCAACCTGTGATAGAGAAGACGTGAGCTTAACTGTTTACTGAAAACTACTTGAAAACTAGACCACGGGGGCTCTGAATATATATGGCAAGGAATTACCTTACTTATCATCCATGGCACAGAGCGGAATCAGACGGGATGACCATTTACGGTAGTCATAGCGTACGGATGAAGCCTGTTTTGGGGATGTCAACAAGCAAACAAGAAGAGTAAAGCCGTCCGATCGCACAGACGCAATCTAATTGACAAACTGAAATAATTAAGATCCATTCACCCAATACTGAATCTGCCTCAAGTAATATGGACCGGAATATTTCAGCTTCACTTTGGACTGACGTTCGATTCCACGTGTAAATGTGCGCAATCTCCAGAAGTGGATCGACTAATCTTGGGCGGTTCGTCTCGCCCGGTCCGTCAGAAGGTGCGCCTCCTTAGAAAAAGGTTTTTGCAAGCAGTTATGTGAAGATTCAGATCTCCTCTCGCAAAAATTCCTATTGGAGTCAAAAAGAAAGTGGCGAACAACTGTTCTGGAAATCACCAGAGTGATGTACTTATATTTAACGATTTAAAAAGAACATATGAGAGCCCACCGGACAAAACACGACAACGTTGGTAACTACCAACTGTATAAATATTACAAATAGCCAGTGTGTAACCACTCAAGTAGTATACCATCAATAGTAATGAGGACTGCCGTTGTCAGTTGACCGTCCAACCCATCCCGTTTCATGTACTTGGGTGGCACTATCTCGTCAACTTGTTATTTTACTGATGAAATATCAGGGAGACTAGCGATGATACGTGCTGTCTTTGCAAACTAGCATCATGCGTGGTGCCGAAATGACATCCGATAGTCGAGTGTGAATGCCTCGGTCCCGAATCAGCACCATGAACTTTGATGGCGCGAGATACATTTCATGCATACCATTGTTGTCATTCACCTTGTACTCTGTCTTTGGCAGAAAAGCTTAGCGAGTCAGTGTGATTTTCATGCACTATATCGGTCAGCTTATTGCCAAGGTCATCGGACTATTAAAGTGCACCTTCCAGAATGTCATCCAGAGTAAAAACTTAAAAGGAAGGAAAAAACAAGACGCCCGAGGCGAACACCACCAGAGTTGATGATCACTTGGGACGGTTGTCCATAAACTCCCACGCTGTTTGCGTACGCATACAGATGAACAGCTGAGTTAGTCTCAGCTTCTGCTTCTGGTCGCACAAAATCAGGCACTTTGTTAGAACGTTACACACAAGGGATAGATTTGGTTGCGATTCCTGAAGCATGCACCTTGTTTCCGGGATACTGAAAGTCATTGTTACTGCTAGTTTGTGACATATCACTAGCCAAGCTACGTGAGTTTAATGAAATACACGTCTGTTCATCTCAGTGGAGTTTGTGTACACGCTAAGTAGCCTGATGACATAACAAACAACATGAAAAGTCACACCAAACTTACTTCATTTTGACCATTGCAGAGTTCATCTCTTCCACATAATGTGCTCGATCTACTTGTGCTAGATGTAACGCTAACTTAAGTTGCTGAAATTCCGCTTCACGCTCCGCTGCGCCTTCCGCATCGGCATCAGCTTTTCTATCCAAAATGGGCATGACTGCTGAAAAGTGGAGCAATTTGTAAGTATTCCTGAAAATATGACAATCAACCTTATAGTCTCACAAGCAAGCTGGCTATTTTAAGAAGGCTGAACAGTGAGAGATGAAAGAAGATGCAGAAGGAACTTCGTTACAATGAACCACACTGAAATAATCACTTCCACACTGTTGCACCTTGTAATTCCGTGAGAGAGTTAACAAGGTAGTTCATGGTTTGTACGAGGTGGATCAAGCCCGAGCGACTACCGCATGCAGTTGTTGGTGCAAAGTGAACGTTAGAGAGCAACAGTCGACAGATGTACGATTGGCGTGACAAAGAAATCGCGCGTAAGTAGAAAAAGACATACGTGTGCACGGGCGTTGTAAGGCAATCAGGTGGTCAATGCTCGAGTTGGTGGAGCAAGAATAGTGCACTCAGGGGGCTTATTTACAGTAGCATAACGCTAACAAGCCAATGAGACTCAGTCCTCTTTAAAAAAAAACTTGCTGTCTAAATATCGTTGGGAATTCTTGCAATAACGGATCACTGAAAATAGTGGTTAACACGATTTCAAAGCAATAGTGAACACTTATTTTGCCTGCACCATGCGCTATTTACTACAACCACGTCGTCGGGCCTTACCAGTGAAGAACGTATACTCAGTGTTAATCACGAGACACCCATTTAAGATAAGCTTAGTTTTCAGCTTTTACACCAAGATTGTCGCCACCATGTAATATAACATAGGTCATGTTGGACTGGATATTGCCTGATTGCCCAAGTCTGATCAGATAAATTCGTGGCAGCCAAGATCAGGCGTCTTCGCTACTAAGTTGCCACGAACTTGCGAAATCTACCAATCTGACCAAGGATATGATCGTGTGAGCCTCACCTCTTTATCCTTCGCAACGAACTCTATCGTACTAACTAACGAACGTTGTGTACGTTTAATAATCACTAGATGTTTGGAAAATTCAACATGGAATAATTTCTGGACCAGAAAAGTTGGGACTTTGCATGTGGATTCGTGATTCATTCCGTATAATACAGGTCGCTTAGATGAATGCAATTTCCGTTGCTTATTTTGAACCGATGGCGTTGGGAGCGTTTGGAAAATCGTTCACGCTAGGCCGATCATCTCAAGCAAATTATAAGATGGCTGGAACTTAAAGGGACTTCAGTACTTAGTGATACATTTGGGGACAAAATCTCGCAGTCATCTCATACTTCAGTAAAACTTTTTGTGATACCAGATCTACAATGATTTTTAACCGGAGATAAATGCAACAGAAAGCTATGGGTTAAAATGCATTTGAATAGCCGTGATGAGAGAAGGACTCCGCAAGAAAATTTAAAAAACAGACAGAAGTATTCAAACAGTCTAGGTTATTTCGTGTCTTCACACTGACGTGGTGACGCAGAGGTAACTGATCACTTAGAAGCAAGATGTCCTGATAACCAAACATGCGTCAACACCTAGTCGCCGGACCACACTCTTAGCAGCCCGAGAAAGAAGTAACCGTGTGTATCTACTCATTCACTTGTTCCTGTGGAGCAGGTTATATTGGTCGAACGTCAAGACAACTTTCGAAACGAATCCGAGAACACCATCCACGGTGGCTGGGGCACGGGGAATCACGATCGGTCAACAGTGCTATCCTCGCTCATCTGGTCGAAAGCGGGCACCAGGTGAAAACTGATCAAGCCTTCAAAGTGGTATATCGCGTACCAGGCAACCCATCAAAAGCCGTCCGATCGAAAACTCCTTGTACTGTCGAGACTATCGGAATCTCTATCGGAAACTCTATTAACTCCCTATATAGTTGTATCGGCCTGAAGATGAACTACCGAAAACGTTTGTTCTCCCGTATGTCTTTATTCACAGCAATGTACGACCTCCTCTGGCTTTCTTGTACGATAAACATACGGTAAACATACCTAAGATCTCAACAAACCATTGAAAGCCCAACTTGTAGCGAAGTCTGGTTAACGGCCTGTAAATTCGATCAATCTTCCTAAAGTCTGGCAAGTGTGACGGCTGGAAGATCTGATTATACATTGCACAACTCACAGCTACAAAGAAGCGTGCTATATACTGAAAATGATTATTTCGCTTCTGACACGCCGACAACAGAGATGAGGTGGTGATACGTTGAAAGATCATCGGGTTGATTGTTAGTTCCGTAAGAGCTACTTCATTTAATACCAATTAACCGAACGGCAACCAAGAGGACGAAAACAATGAGATTTATATTTTTCCTGGTGGCACGATTTTGTGAACCAGTTAACTTTCGGAACGTCCCATCAGTATGGGTTAACAACATTTTGTGTGCAATAATTGTTTTCTGTAATATCAGGTGTTTGTGTTGAATGAAATTACTTGCTGAAGACAGGTGTGCAATATATGGAAGGTGTGTATGTAAAACGTTTTTTGAAATATGCAACATTTTTGGAATGTTTATATCATGGGAGACAGGTAAATTTGTCTCCCTGCACCAACTCTACAAACAAGTTTCGCTACAGGTCAGCAACTCAAAGCTTGCAGCAAGGTGTTACAGTATGCCTTAGCCAGTGGTATCAGTTGGATAAAGATAACTAAACCTCGACAGTACCTTTTAGTTATTAAGGCCAGTAACAGTCACAGTGAGATTACTGATCGATGGTCAACGATTTGGTTGGAGTAACCTTTACGCCACTCGCATCTAATCATAACTTCATCGTCACCAGAGACCCCGAAAAAACTGTCGATCCGATACCAAATTCAAATAATCGAATTCCTGGATCGCAAAGAAGCGTTTCTAGGACGCAGTGGACACTCAGTCTGGACTCGAGTGGGTGTTCCATAGAACAGCCTCCTGACCTACTTTCGGAGAATGTGAACTTTGAAATCGTCAATGCTTGTCAGTTGTCTTCGCTTGAAGATAGAAAACATAAGAGCAATGACCGTAAACGTGAAAATGTGTGAATAGTTTTGTGAGGGCAACAATGAATCTAACACATCCGGATCGTTTGAACTGCATACGATTTTTGGTTTTGAGTACCACACACAGAGTATCCGATTTGCTAGGCAACAGGAGATAGACCTCTCTTAGAAGATTTTATCTGGAGCCAACAGTTGGAAAGTCTGACTCACGTAACCCTGAAAAGCTTGTCTAGCTTAGTGACGTATTGGTCAAGGCATCGGTGTCTGACCTTCATCACTGCTTAGTGTAATGGATGTGTTTAAAACTACAACAGATTGTGAAATGATGTTGAGAGTTTCTCGACATTATTGTATAATACACCGGAGACACAACCAACACTTGGGTGACCGGAGGACTCTTCATTCTAGGGTGTAATTCATAACTCACCTTTCCCCTGCTCAGTACCGCAGCTATAAAAGTGGTTTCGCTGTATGCTCATAGGATCTCGCTCATCAGCCAAGCAGTCCGACGCAATCAGTAGTGTCACGTACAACCTCACGAGTATAACTGCTATCCGTTTGCTCACCACTCTTCGACTTGTCTGACGTAGCAGTATTCCGCAGGTCAAATGTCCCGGTTGGTGTAGCCCTCCAAATCGATGAAGTGTACAAGTCTGAACCGCAAGTCAAGGTAGCAGAATAAATCACAAAATGAAAATTTGCGATTTCATAACCATAGTAATGAAAGTACGCAATCTTTACCGGCCCGGTCACATGCTTCGTATGCGGATGGAAATACTGATGCACCACGCATTGTTCAGTGTGGCTGGAATAAATCCCAAGGTAAACAAGCGATGAAATTATCATGGGCTACGGAAACTTTAATGATCCAATCGAGCGAGATTATTAAGTCTTGTCTACATGGGTAGGGATCTAGTGATCAGCCATATTAACCTTTGGAAACATCCATTGTCATGGGAGTGTTGCAGTCAATGGCGTCTGTACCAGCAGAATTGTCAGTTCTTCTCCTCCTTTCCGAAGCTCCATGGTATTTTGTAATTCTGTTTGTTTTTCTTTTTTCTGCACTCGTAAATGTTTGCTAATCTGTGTCAGAGAATAATTGGCTAGATAAACGACGGTCAGTGTTAGAGCACTCACGGGTATTACCCAAAGCCGAAAATGGTGATAATGACGATGATAAGAAGACGAATTGGAAGAAGGGTCACAATTAGCGTATTCAACCAGATATTTCCGTTCAACCCCTTTCGGATATCAACACCTGACTTGAGTCTCATTGCTATTAAAACTTTTCACTAGTGCATGGAGTTGAACTCCGGTTTACATTCCTATGAGCCAACCGTGTTGACGGTTGCACTATTAATTTAACACTATAAACGGCCAAATCTTCCTACTTGGTTATTAGATTCTATATTGCGTGTTATATAAAGTTGGCCTTGCGAGCTTTCCTTTCTCCACAATAATCGCCTCACAGATAGGTGGTTGTGTACGAGAAGTTGCCAAATTACTCTGACGTACCAAAGTTTCTCCTGGGTGCTATTTCAGCTGACCAAAGTACGTGGTGTACATAAAGAAAGAAACGACTTACAGTTTTAGGAAACTGAACCAAACAACGAAGTTTACAATCATCTTCCAATTTACCAAAATATGCTTCTGACCACACAAAGGTGTGCAGCTGTGAAATGAGCGAACTATTTGCGCTGAATTAGCGATAACTACATAATTGCCTATTTTATGCATATCAGTGGTAGTTTGTTTAGGCTATTGATGAGAAAACTAAGCGGAAAGGTTTTGTTACATGACATTGCATTGCTATGGTCCTCGGAAGAAACTCTTATAAACAAACGTTGGAACAGCTTCTGTGATCTTTCGTTCCTCAACCAGGACTGCACTTTTATAACGGGATAATACCTCAGTCCGTCCGTCGTTGAGGGCAAAACCACTTTTTTAAGGGTACTCCCTTGCATTTGTTGAAATTGTCGAATTACATTTTTAGGGAATGCTCAGCTCGCGCGCTTGTAGCATGCTAAGAACAGAGCAAACGTAACGTTGAGTACAAGTTACATGGGCTTTGGTCACATACAGGTTACTTCTTTCTCGGGCTGCTAAGAGTGTGGTCCGGCGACTAGGTGTTGACGCATGTTTGGTTATCAGGACATCTTGCTTCTAAGTGATCAGTTACCTCTGCGTCACCACGTCAGTGTGAAGACACGAAATAACCTAGACTGTTTGAATACTTCTGTCTGTTTTTTAAATTTTCTTGCGGAGTCCTTCTCTCATCACGGCTATTCAAATGCATTGCAACCCACAGGATCAGTAGGTAAAATTCCCACTCTCCGTCGATTTAAGGTGAGTATGTACTTATACGTCCTGCAGAAAATAATTGTCTCCATCGGTTACATGCACCTGTTTGATCTCGTTAGTCTATCTGCACTTATAGATTAGATTTAACGTAGCTGCATGACAATTGAATAAACAGATTTGCTAGTCGCGCCCTACTCATGGAAGTTAGCTCATGCTGACTTTTGAAAGGGAATGCCTAACAGATTGTTTGGCGAGACCTGTCCACATATATGCCGCCCACTCTTACCGCTATCGTTAATCATTTCGCTATGCTCAATCATTCAGTAAAACCTTGAAAATGCAGAGATTTAGTTGGCTGAGCCATGCATTACAAATCAGAGCTTTTGGGGTATCAAGTTGTGCATTATTTTTCAACCTCCAGCTAGCTGCTGTAGGGAACTAGATAGTCAGTTGACGACTCAGAAATGATAACAGCCACTAATAGATTAGGAACAGCATTCGCCTCACGGGCTAGGTTAACCGGGACCCAACCATCCTCTGATTGAAATCACCAGTGGATACGGTGGATAATCGTGTTCATTGACGTAAATTACACCACTGCATTACTAGAGACTGTGTTGAAGATATCTCACTGTTGATTGGAACTCGATTGTTTGCTTGCACGATTTAAATGCCGTTATGTTGATTGCTTGAAATTAGACATAGTGCGTCGTGTAAACAATTCCCTTATCTTCTTTGCTTTTTGTCTTTAACTCTGGACTTTTTGAAATGGTTGTGTGGCAGTAAAGTGTTGGCACCGATCACTAATGTATTGATGTTGGTGGCGGGTGAAGAAGATGGGCAGGATGCGGAGGAAAACGGGAAGGAGGTTGATATTGATTATGACAGTTAAATGGTGGCGGTGATACAAGGGGCATGTAAGCCTCATTTGTCGTGGAAAGCTGATGAACTCTCACTATATTGATGATGAGGTATCATCTTCTTATCACAATCAAGTAGTACAGATGGTGCTGGACATCATTTTAAGTAATCTTTTCGAATTTACCTGGCATTACAATGAGAACAAAAACATATAGACAAACGTGTTTTAAGTGAGTTTCCTTCAGATCCTGTACAACTGCATGACGGAGCGATAGAGCGAGTTCGGAATGTCAAGATGATTCAACACAAAGGAATTAAATTAACTAACTGGCGACCTCGTAGTTGATGCGTAAGGTCGCGCTTACCAATTAACCGAATCTTATAGTCTGATCATTAATACGATCGATTTGAGACCTTATTAGGGGCAGCGTTTGAACAAACCACTTCTGATTGGTCAGTATCGTTATGCCGAGTGACAGATGGTGTGGCTGAGGGATTCCCACTCAGATCTCTGTTGAATCTATTTTTTCATGAGAACGCTTGTGTGCAGTGCGCCCCAATCCACTATGGCCACTTTAGCTATTATCAGCGACACGGGAACGATACGTTTATATCACTAGTCCTGATACGAGTGTGTGTACAGCACTCGAAACGTACAATTGTGTCATCTGATTATTCACTTTATACTCGGAGAAAAAGTCAAAACCTTAATCTCCTTCTTAGATTTTTGATTACATCAGAAGACAGGTCTTAATACTGAACGCAGTATAAGCCAAAATATTATTTAAAAAGACCAATGAACAAATTTTCACACTTTTCTGTATTTCAGATGCACAAAACAGAAATATAATGGACATGGTAGAAATGTTTGTTCAGTAGACGCTGTAGACAAGGTACTTCAGTTTGTAGGCAGCATGCCCTATGACAGAAATTGTCCATTGCAACTAATTGCTAGAACCATCAGCCGAACACAACCAAAATCGGAAACACAAGAGGTATCAAAGTTCACTTTGCATTTGTGAATGCTATTCACAGTTAATACTGCCGTAGAATGGTTGACAAAACAGTGAACCAGACGTTCAGCGGGTCCAACAGTGAACCCCGCATCCAAATCGCTACATCCTGTGGTTCTCCGATCTCATAATAAAAGCAAGCTGACAGTCCAGATTGCAACTTCGTGTGTCTACTAATACCCTTCGCTCCTGTGGCTATATAGATTTTTTCTTCCTAGTTGTGTGACAGTTAAGCATCAGTGTTAACCCCTGATGTATTGCTGTTTATGATTATGGTGATGAAGCACTATCGTTTAACAGCACTCTTTGTCTATTTGCTCAAAGGTGACCACCAAATGAACAATGAACATGTCCTTTAAGTAATCTACCGTCCTACATGCGATATCCACGCCGGTTAAGGTACTATAGCATTCCCCGCCATTTTTAGCCTTGTTAGACCGTCCAGCTTTCTTGATATACTTGAGCGGAGGGCATCAACTGGTTATGTCGTTTACCACGTTTTTATAATCCGGAAACAAATATCACGTGTTCCAGCTGGATGATGCAATGCACGCAAACCAACGTGCGACTTCTTATGGGAGCATGTGCAAAATGTGAGGGTATTTTGGATGAAAGCCTTTTAAAGCTAACCCACTCTACTTAATAGAGTGAAGCATCCAACAGGAAGATTACCACATATGACAAGTTACTTGTTGGCAATGTGATAAACCGCCACTTAGTTGGTATGAGAGGGGATAAGCAATAAATTGTGGTTAATTTAACCACAATGAAGCCGAACCAGACAGCTTTAAGCCAGGTAGAGCTAATTACAGTAGAAAAAGTGGATGAGGTCATTTTTTATCTTTTGCAAACGCAAACCGTCGGGCGCGCGGCCGCCAATCTCCACTCACTGTAACTAGACGTGAGCGAACTCGGCACTGAGAGTTCATGGGATCTTTGCTGAATACGTTAAATACGGGCAGCCAGAGCTAACTTTCCGTCAGTTACTTAAGCTGTTTGAGGGCGTACAAGTTCCAGAATCCCACAGCGCGTAGCTAATCATCGTCATCGTCATAGACAGCAATACACCACTGGTTCACACTGAGACTTAACCGCCACATAGCTACCAGGCTACGTAGCTATAGATGTTGTGACATCTACTAAGTCGAATAATAGCCTGTATCCAGAGGAGGTAAGCTAGGCAAACATTATCGAGAATGGTTGAATTTTCAGTGCTTTTTGTCAACAGTACTTTCCTTCTGGCACGAGGAATCATGTATAAGTATTACATCAACCGATTGGAAACACCATTAGCATTCTTCGATTGGTTTCTAGTTGGTGAAACAGTAAAAGTTAGAGTAAAAAGTCGCCGTTCTACGTTCAAGTGCGGAGTAGAGATTGAAGGATCGGATTGAGCCTTTAAATGAGGAGTAAACCAAGGTAACTGACTAAATTTACTTGAGCTAAGTCTATCTACCTCGAAACTTACACCAGTCACTCGCAACGCGTGCAGAGTCCCCGGTGTCATTGATGGTTGGATAGCATCCTTAATACACGATCAGACCACCTTGGCCTTTTATTTTCCAGGACTCTCACGGCGAATAATTTGCTCTCTGACCGTTTGTTGCATCTCGATGTTTATGACTGAGTACAAGTCTCCACGTCCAAGTAAAGAAATAAAGTTTACGTTCTGTCTTCCGAGTCACTTCCCACGCCCTAGACTAACACTCCATTTGCAATAAGTCACTTTATGAAAGCACCCCTTACGGTTCACACTAATGTCAGTTCGTCGCCAGAGGTGACCTAGATTCACGGAGGCTGGTATGGTTTCAAACACAGAGCTACCATTGCAGTTCTTTTACCTTCACCGTTACTGATTTAGTTTAACACGTAAACAACATGACCAACAACTACGCGTCAGCCGCGGTGATGTAGAAGAAACTTGCATTTTAAAGCTACAAAACGCATTTTGAAGTATTATGCAGAAGTATCTAACGGCACCTGCACTGCTCCAACACTGTCAAGAAGCAACAACTTATAGACGCCAAACTCAAGACTGGGCAACCTGTCGTCGGGTAGGAGTTTTGTACTGGCTTTTTGCTAATGGATAAAATCCTTGCAATTCTAAAAATGCAATGCAGTGTTCGTTTAATCACCTGTGGCCGTTCCAAGAAAATAGAACTTTCTCCTATGCCCAATTCTGATAAACACCAGAGTATCAGTAGTGGGCAGTTTGAACGGCTATAACTTAAGAGCGACCCACTTATGGAAACCCAGGATTTCGGTTGGATTCAAATCAGCGACAGAAACAACACGCCCAAAAGCGGAAAGCGCTTCATCATCTAAACTGGAAAACCATGTCAGTAACTTGGAAATTTCACATGTGGACTCCGTTACCTATCCGTCCACTGTCTCATATGGAATCCATCAGATGATCCAAAGGATTGACTAAACACTACAATAGTCAGCATCATTGTCATCATCCAAAACAAACCGAAGTTCAATTATTTTGTTGGAAAGGAAGAAATATTCTAGTTGTGCTGAATATGATGTGAGTTCGTTTTTAAATGCAACCGTGAATAGGGCAAAAAGCATTTCTGATGTTTCATTCGGCTGATGAGAACAAACGCTTTAAAGCCATTCACTAAATGAAACAAACAATAAAATGTGATGGAATATTACCAAGTTCAAAATGCAGCACCTGAAGTCCACCAAATACGGTAATATTTTTGAATTATCGCGGAATTTCATAAGCCCATTAAATAAGCATTTCTTGAGAAGTTCAGCGGCTTTATATTGATGCACTTCCATCTCATCACGTGAACTAGCATCGTAATCAGTGGCATTAAAATTTATACGCTGAAATAAGTCGATAGAACTTGGATAAGTGAAAAATATCTGATGTATTCACCCAACCACCCTCACTACTACAAAATGAAATGAGTTTCCGATTCAAGCTGTAGACTTATTTCAACAGGGTGAGATCGTTTTTATTCGTTATTACAGTAGTGACAGTGCGAACAAGCATGGATCAAAAAGGACTGAACCAGAGTTTTCTTTTGAAACCCGTCTGTTCCGTAATCATCAAGTCACAATCAGTCTGGCTTTTAATAATTGCTGTTGCTGAAGTTTACATTAACAAGGGGCTAATCTCGTTCCGCATGAAATTCACTGTAGGCCGCAAATGTCTGCATTCCATTAGCAACTTTGGTGCTTCGCTATTAAACTGGGAAAAATCAAACGAACTGATAAGTGAAGAAATAATCTTCAAAGGTCTTTTAAACCATGCTTAAACCTAGCTAGGAGAACCAGGAGTTAGGTTTACAAGTGAAGATTATTTGCGAAGTGCATTCATCTCAAGAACTTCGTGTCCTCTACACGGCATTAACGTTCATAAACAGAACGGGCTGTTTCACAGTCTTACCAACCTTTGTTGAAACACCGCAGCGGCTGGATGAAACACCAGTTTTCCCTTAATTATCCCGAGTGCTGACATTGGTTTAAGACAAACACTTCATAAACTGAGTAGCATGGATCATTCGATAATAGCTAAGTAAATTGTGGAAAACCGACTGTTGACAGATTTTGAATGTTTCAAGCTGAGATATGTTTGGTACATTCTCAAGCCAAACTACCAACCAGGAGTAACGTCTGCGTACCGTCGCCGTACTTATAAGCAGAAGAAAAAACGATATGTAGAGTATGCAGACGTTCACTTCAAAACTAATGACTGCATGCGTAACAGAAACAGTAAAAAGTGATTAGTGTATTTGAACAACGCTATTGTGGCATTCAATCGAGGGTTAACAAAATTCAGTAATGTGACGAACTGGATGTGTTCATATAATTGTGTGACAAAAACTACACGTGATCAGTTATACTTCTACCAAAGACAGCTTATGTGCTATCGATGCTGTTAAAGACAGCATAGACGAAGGCTGGAGTACCGACTCTGTTATTGGTAAAGATGTCTCCTGAGAGCAGGTCAGATGTTTAAACAAATGCCGTCTGTTGCTTTCTTAAGGTTTGTACTGAACTCAATTCGCTGTAAGCGCGTGCATGACTGGAATGATCACATTTGATGCATAACGTAGGCTTACATCCTTCGAGATGGTCCAACGCGCCTCCAGTTAGCTGTCATATGGTGACCAACGCTTCTAGCATATTTTTTTGTCATTCGACCGAGAATAGTGCGAGTTAAGATAAGCTTGAGAATGTACGGTGTGTTTTTCTGTTTAATTACATGATTCTGACTCTTCATCTGCTGAACCCACAGGTCAAGTGTTACTAAAAATGCAACGATGTTGACGCGCACGTTTCACTAGCTAGACCTCTACTGGGGTTGAAAAGCGAGAAGCAGCTACCTTTGAAATGACCTTCTTTTCTCATTCATCACCCAAAGCTAACTCCTCTGAAGCTTTTCTCATGTAAGAGTCTAGGATTACCCCCTCAACCTGTAACAGATTAGCTATTTTCAATCTTCGTTGATAAGAAACTTTCTAAGTTTTTTGATTTATTGGACCTAAGCATCTTTTTAACATATATTTGTCAACAGGAACCATTCACAGTTCTGGTTGTAACTGCTGCAAGAAGCTCGGTATCTCTAGTTCTGCAAAACAGCCCCGGGATGTTTCACTGAGTTGAGATAGAAAGCAAAGTGGGTGTAATCGTGGTTCCGCAAAAGGATTAGGACAAAGCACTTCAAACTTTTACAGTACCGCAATTTAACTCGTTCTATTTAATTAACTCCATCAGATTTTAATCTTAACGATGCTTTTTCAATGAATACAGCAGACTTACCCACACAGCAGGCTTACTTCTTTTGTGTGTTTGCCCCAAATTTGCATAATTATCTCCCTCTGGCCCTATGATTTGACGTTCTTATTGCCGCACTTTCCAGGGTGGATGCAATATGTGAGTTATGAGTTTGCATTATGCTTGACCGCATTTGATATCAGTAATTTACAAATGTGTCACTCATCTACCTAAACGTGAGACAACTAACAGTGTTTGGACCAGCAACAGAACCACGTACTACAACTAGATATATTAATAATAAATAATTTTACAACAGTTACCACATGAGACGTAGCAAAACATTCTTGAATAACGTAGGCAAAAATTATAAACTCGCTGTTGAATCTGACTGTATTTTTGTAACCAAATTCGTGTTTAACTCCTATTTCTTGTCCCGTCCCTATTTTGTTTGGTCAGTCGCCACTGACTGTTTGTGTTATCCTGTCCACAAACTCGACAATCCTAGTTTGACCTGTTTGTCGAACCAACCCCCGGTTCACTCTTGTTTCAGTGTTCTTGTTGCGTGGTGCAATTTACCGTCTGCGCACCTGCAATGGTCACGTGGTCCGATGATCACTCAGCTGATACATTATTTGTCCTCTAACGGACGCCTAATTGTTTATTTGTTAACACTAGTTCACCACCGGTGTGCTTCTTCAACCTAGATGATCAAAATCATCTAACGCATTTACTGTTCCTGAGTAATGCACAGATCGAATAATGTCGGTGCTATCCCAAAGTTTTGAGATAGTTTTCACTGAGCAAAAGAGATTGTTCGTTTTAGTTGTTTTAGATGTTAATGGATCCGTTAACATGCGTTAGACGATTTTTATCATCTAGGCCGAAGTAGCACACAACAAGGTAAGTGCTAAATAACCGCGGTTATATTCGTTTGAGTATACAGACTACCTAGACCGGCAATCATGCTTCTTTTTGCGAACAGTCGGGTGCAGAAACCACACACATCCTTCGTTGTTGTCTTCTCGTCAAAATGCTGACGGATCTTTTGTTGTGGGAACACTCTTGGGTTGCCATTACTGCTACCTTGCTATTTCTTTTGACCGTTGGCATTATTGACACTGTTTGATTGCATGTTCGCGTTTACTCGTTTGTTGGACCGTCCAAGGTCATGACAAAGTTTTCCCGTCGATTCCTAGATTGTTGATCGAGCTCTGCTTTTTGTCATGCACTGCTTACAGCTCACTTCCCCAGTCGTCATTCACTACTAATGCACTCGCTTCGATGGTACACATACTAGAATTAAAACGATACAGAGAACATTAGCGTGACTCCTGCACAAGGATGACAGGCGAAATTGTGGAGCGTTCCCTACTTCTTTACAAACGAAGTGCGGTAAGCTGTTGTCTGTCCCTTGTCAGCACACATTAGGGATTAATTGGGGATGAATTACGGCAGTTTCGGGATGAAATACGCTCGGCATTTGATTGGTGTGAGATTTAGGGATGAATTACGTCAATCTTGGATGAAATACGTCTGCATTTTATGACCAATGAGAAACCAACGCGAATAGACCCGAGTGAAATGCTCCGGGAATGATTTCGTCATCATAATTTGCCTATATAAATGTGGTTATAGAAATATCCCAAGGGAAAATTGTTACACATGAGAAACCATTCATTGTACACATAGTGTTTTTTTGTTTAGCTCAACTGCAATGCACGACGCGTTCACTTTCGCTGTATTCGAATTTGGTCTGGTTCGTTTTTGAAGTATCTCGCTCGCTACCATTTGGTTGCTTTATTTGAAGATGTCTGACCATCAGCAGTCGGGACAAAACGTGAGTTCATATTAACGAATGCATTTTACTCTCAGCGGGGTTTGGAACCACTAGTCAGTCGTTCCACCATTTATCGTCGCGTTCGCCGTGCTATGGAACATTTCCATGCCAGCATTTCCACCGCTGGACAGGAGTTTGCTGAGAGCCATGCACCCACTTTGATAGGTGTTTGTAAATGCTTCCTTTATATAACCGTCAATGTTAGATGTTCCAGAACAGGCAGAAAATCAGTCTGGTTTGTTGCAGCAAACCCCCGATGGTGAGGATGCCGAGTCTGTGTTGTCAAACAACCTTATCGACCGGCTTCGAGATTGGGTTGTTTCAAGTAATACTCCCAGAGTTCACGTCAGTCGGCTGCTACAAATTCTGGGAGAACGACTACCTGAACTGCCGTCGGATGCAAGAACACTCATGGAAACTCCGCGGACGTCGTTGATACGTGATGTGTATCCGGGTGAATATGCACATTTCGGATTGGTTAATGGCATTAAGCAAGCGTTAACGTGTCGTCAGGTGCGGGACGTCGACGACATTGCAATACACCTGAATATTGATGGTTTATCGCTGACTAAATCGGGAAGGTACACTTTGTGGCCTATCTTATGTCGCCTATGCGAGCCATTCGTTTCTCAGCCTTTCATTGTTGGCATTTACGGTGGAAACGGCAAACCGGAGGACGTCAACTGTTATCTTCTTGACGCTGTAAATGAACTGCGTAGTGTGTTATCAGCCGGAATACTGCTCTCGGGGGCCAACGTGAGCGTCGAACAAGCTGGACTTGTGATTTTCCCCGCAAATGCCGTGGGCTACTTGATTTCAAACAGTGGAAGGCAACCGAATGCAGACAATTCTTACTTTATCTAGGCCCTGTTGTTTTGAGAGGTATTCTGGACGATGAGAAGTATAAAAACTTTTTAGATTTTTCAGTAGCCATTTACATTTTTTGTCATCCCTCTTTCCACCGTACTTATCATGACTTATCTAATCAGTTGATCAATGTATTCATGTACAACTTTTCACGGTTTTATGGTCAAGGTGAGATGGTGTATAATGTACATTCGCTCGCTCATCTCGCAGACGATGTTTTAAACCACGGTACTCTCGACCAGTTTTCCGCATTCCCATTTGAATCGTTTATGTACAAACTGAAGTCTATGATTCACGGTCCGACTAAACCTGTTGCACTGATCAGTACAATTTTCAGCGATTTTCAGCGATTTGTTCACGGGTTCGAGGTTGGGGACCCAATTCACCCGGATCCAGTCAGTTTGTCCGTTTCGATGTCAGCGGTTTTCTGTTGACCTGAAAGGCAGTCATTGAAAACTGGGTGTAGCACCGCTCTTGGGGGTTTCAGAGAATACCGAGAAACAGTGAAGTACTAATCTGATAGAAAAGAACAAAATACTAATTAACATTTTTTTAAGTAAATGAGAATCTAATAACACTTTGAAACGGTCCCTAGAAGAGCAGCTAACAACCTCTAATGGAAGGTCGTTCCAGTGGTTGATAACCCTGTAAGAGTAGAACTGTTGCCTAAGGAAGGTTCGGGGTCGAAGCTTATGGAGCTTCTTGTTGTGACCCCTCCGACTGTTATCGACTACTGGGGTAAAGAATTGCTGCACGAGTCCTGTGCTAAAGAAAAAGTGCGTAAGGATTAAGTCACCGCGGAGTCTTCGAAACTCAAGTGGGTAAAGATCAAGAATTTCAAGACGAGACTCGTAGGAGAAATGCCGCAAGCCAGTGACCATTTTAGTGGCTACTCGCTGGACACGTTCGATGATGAGTATGTCCTTTCTTCAAGCCGGTGTATACGACTTGATTAGCATACTCAAGCAGTGGTCGTATGTAGACCCCGTAGAGCGACTGAAAGGCATGCCTGTCTATGCGGGGAAAGGTTCTTTTTATCATCCCAAGAGTCCTAAATCCCTTTTTTGCGGCCATCTGATGGTGATAAGAAAAAGATAAACCGGTCGACAGCCAAATCCCTAGGTCTTTTTGAGGTCTACTTTTTCGCGATATCTATTACACTTTGTGCACCATGTATCACGAATAGGTTCCCGGAGTCTCCTCCGAGCGACATATGCGCACACTTGCTGTCGTTTAGAGGGAGACTCCAGTCATCTGACCAGCACTTAATACGGTCAAGGTCAATCTGTAATGCACTGGGATCACAAGCATTCCAGATTTTTAAGTCATCAGCATAAAGGAGGGCGTTGCTAGAAATAAGATCAGGAAGATCGTTGATATATATTAAAACAATAACGGACCGAGTACGGATCCTTGAGGAACTCCAGCGGAGATCGGGAGAAGAAAGGTCCGATCCGGTTTTTACTCTGAAAGTCCTGTTGCCAAGAAAGGATGCAATCCAGCGGAGAACCTCCCTTGGATGCCATAAGCCTCTAGTTTATGTACAAGGGACCGTGTGGGACACGGTCAAAGGCTTTGGCAAAGTCGAAGAAGATAGCATCCGAGATATGGCCATTGTCTTTGGCGTCTGTCAGGCTATCCATAAAGATTAGCATATTCGTTATGCATGACCGGTCGGGAAGAAAGCCATGCTGGGTAGAGGAGAAAAGGTTATTGGAGAAGTGCCTAAGTATGGCGCGTTTTAAAAGACGTTCCATTACCTTGCACGGGATGCTGGTAAGGCTGATCGGCCGGTAACTAGCAGGGGAGTGACGATCGCCTGCCTTAAAAATAGGTGTGACAATGGCCTCTTTCCATGCCTCCGGAAGAGTGCTGGTCCGAAGTGTCTGTTTAAACAGACCATGGAGGGGCATCGCCAAACCAAGGGCCGCTTCTTTGAGGATCCGAGGATGGATCCCGTCTGGTCCCATTGCACTATAAGGATTGATCTTAAGCAAGAGATCCTGAACGTCGAGCACAGAGAATTCAGCTGTTAGGAGTGGGCATTGGAAATTTCTCCGCGGGAGAATCGGATGCCAGTTTGGCGGGACCACATTGTAAACTGCTGAATAATATTCTCTGAACGTCTCAGCAACCACCTGGAAGTTGAAGGAGGGCTTAGTTTTTCTCTGGCGGCGCATGTACTTGAAGAGAAAATTCTTATTCTCGCGGGCTACTAGTAGGATCTTTGACTGTATCCGTTGGGTGTGTTGACGGATTTCCCGCTTGCACCACCTGTTTCGTACAGAGCGGAAGGCGTTAGATCCTCCGACTATCAGGCTACTGGCAGCCACGTACTGTGAACTGAACTGAACCTTATGTGTCTTATATGTTTTACCACGCCCGAATGCTCCAACCATGTAACTATAGTTACATGTTGGCTATATATAGCTACCCAGGTAGCACACTGCCCGTCGTGATATGCCGGTATCCCGCGGGTTTCGGTGGGCAACGAGTAAAATTTCAAAAATAATAATCATGCCAATTGATTATGGAATGAGTGAAAGTTAGTTAATTCTACTTCAAAAAGTTGGTAAGTATTTCCGCCTAATCCGGCGATGTTTGTTTAAACGCACTCGTAATTTCAGAATTTCTTATGGCCGCTTATTGGTGATCAATGAGGTGGGTGAGGAAGATTTGGAACCTTTTTGTTAAGACTTCAAAGTATAGATGCGTTGAACTTGTTTTCTACATACTCTCGCGAAGCATATTGAGAGTATTTTCAGGTTCTTATAACATATTTGCTCTATGTTAATTATTTACGTAGATATGGGATTTCAAACACACCCATGAAACTTGTAATATTATGGCTCGAGTTCGAATTTTGTATAAGTTCAAGAAGGCATATTCGGGTTACTGGATATGAACTAGCAAATGACTGTAGCATTATTGAAATGCTTAGAAGGAATACTGTATGATTGTTATGTTTCACTTTTGCTCTATCTGTGAGGTACTATAGTACCTCACAGGTCCCATAATAAGACAAAATCTAACTGGATAGAAACAATCAAACCTGTATGTGTTTAGTTCGTGTGACACTAATGTTAGCGTATTTTTTATACAAATCACGGCACTGTTGTCTTTCTAGTATTGATAACAATGTAAGCCGCGCGATAACATATACAGTAACTAAAAAAGCGCCAATAATGGTTGCTACCTCAAGGATGATGCATTAGCCTATGAGAAGTCACATATCAAATAAACAACTCGGAGAGGGGTTCAAATTCACAGCATCCATACATCGCCGCTCTGGTTTTCTGGTGTAGTGGCCTAATCAATCAAATGATAAAAATGACTAAGATATGGTAATACCAAGAAAGGTTGTAACGGTAATGGATAGGCTCCAAAGGTAAGCGTACAAACAAAACAGAAGACGTATCGGTAAAAAGGAACGACTCACTGATAAGTCGAGGTCCGCTGAGTTGAATAGACCACCACAAGAAGGAAAGACAGCGCCAGGGTGAAGTTCGGAAAACGACCGACGGATAATTCCACACGCGGCGTGGGATGACGAACGTTGAGCGTCGACGGATTAGCCAACACGCGGAGCTAAAATATTTCAACGTGCAACTGCTTTACCAGCTCAAAATCCGCACAATGGAGAAGACAGAGACGGTGCGCGGTAACTCCCGTTTATTCGTGTTGACGATTAAATTCAAAAGTGAGTTGATGGTTTCAAACAAGTGTACAGATGAGGTTAACAAAACGGTATATACAAAATGTACAAAAATGAATTATGAAATATAACTGTGAATTGTGGACACTATATTGGTGTTACCATATCCCAGTTGCTTGTCATTTGGCTGATTAGGCTAATGCATCATCCTTGAGGTAGCAACCATTATTGGCGCTTTTTTAGTTACTGTATATGTTATCGCGCGGCTTACATT
>LOND01000137.1:5720-24387 GCA_014220965.1 Paragonimus kellicotti | reverse complement strand
GCTCAATCACTTCATTTGTTGATTTGTAACGCCTGTAATTATCTGTCATGATCGCGCACATCCGAGCGTGTCTCTCACGAATGCGTTGAGAAATATATATATTATTATAAAATGAATCGGCTGTTTCTTCTATGCTGTCCAAAATGATGCATATGCTTCAGGAATTGGCTAAAGACGTGTCCATTTTGAAGGAACGTCTCCAACAGCGTCGCCTCTTCCCTGATTTTGACGCCCAGGTTCAGGTTGTGCGCGACATCCGCGCACCTGTTCTGCCTGTGAACAGTGCGACCAGTTTCCGTGAACTGGAAGCTAATCTGAAAACACAACAGTTTAGAAGAGTTGTGGTAAGTATACGGCTGATAATTTGAACACTTTTAGATGGACCACCTGAAAACAATGAATGCTCCGTCTACAAGGCTACTGCTTCGCCGTTGTATGAGGGAGGCAATCGGATCACAGCTGGCATTACAGATGACTTACACTGGAAGGAAAAAAATCGCCTTCAAAGACTCCATCCTGAGACGTGTAATAGAAGGTTAGTGAGTGTAACAGTAATGTAATATATTTCGAACGTAGAAACAATTCTATCTCGAGAAAACAGTCCGGAGACAGCGCGAGATGATGTAAACAAGTGGATGCGCTATTGGTTCTACGACGCCCGTGACCGTAGGGGAAGGTGTCGACCGAGAAAACCGAAGATAACAATGGAAGTAAGCATCCAATGAAAGTTGTGTTATCATGTAGCATGAGGGTGAGTTTGGAAGCAATAAGAGTGACGTGATTTGAGTATCAAAAAATCTCACCCTCTTGAACTGTGTATCGTCTGTGAGTCTGCCATGCGTTTTCACATTAAGTTGATTTTCAACGGCGCTGTGCAAACCATAAGTCTTAATTCAATTGTGTTATCATGTAGCATGAGGACGTGAGTTTGAGATTTAAGGTTCATTTATTGTTTGTATGTAACTTTCCTGCATTTCAGTCACGTTCGCTTGGTTCATTTTTCTTCAGGAAACAGAATCACACACGGAAGGATGATGTACGTGAGAAGGACTCATTTTGTATGTTCCATTTGCTGCAATATGTCCCCTCTATTCACTTCCGATGCGTTTTCTTTCCACTCAGTGTATCATAGCGTGATAGCGGTTTGGACGTTTGCGTAGTACTTGTAAGATGATTTACTTACGTTGTTTCGGAGCCGTTTATGTTACATTTAATCATTTCGGGTCAACTTGGGGATGAAATACGTGATTTCGGACTGATATATTTGTAAGTCGTTTCGGGTAAAGTTAGATGTGAATTATGGTGTTCATGGTAAATTTAGTGATAATCTTCGTTGGTTACGGTAAATTCCGGGCAAAATTAGGGTATAAGAAATGGACCAATCAGACGCGTTAATATGCATTACACTCGTCAGGGCCGGGTTAGGGGATGTGTCCTAACTCCCTAAAAAATCCCCAAATGATCGCCGGATTGGTCCATTAGACCGAATTAGGGATTCTACCCTAATTTGCCTCTAATCTTGCTGTCAAGGATGCTATGCAATGCTTGCTCGGCGACACATGATTCCACATTTCGTGTTTATCCATGTTTAGGTAGATGTACAATGTTGCCAGAAACACAGCTGGATCGCGTCCACCATGTTTGTCTCTGTTGTAAGATTGATGGGCAGGCTCCCATTTCTGAAGCTAGCGCCCCACCACACGCATTGGATGTGACATCCCCCGCAGTCAGTAGGGTATGTAACGCGAGTGTTACAGGCACAGTATCATATGCGTCGGTTGCATCAGGAGCAAAGTCAAAGAGGGTTACCTCGGTTTCTCCGAAAACGCTCATGCCCATTGCTGCTGACAACCCGCCAACAGCATGCAAGCAAACATGACCATTTCCGCTCTTACCAAAAAAGCCCAGTCCTGCTCTTCGGGAACCTACGTTAATGATGGCAGAATTTCAGCGGAATTCTCCAGGGGCATCAACACCGTCGCTGCTTGAAGTTGGGCCTCTCTGCTCGCGTGGATTCTGTAATTTTCCAGAACCTTCCGGAATGTGCTGCCATCTGCTTGAAGCCCCGTGACGAACATAATCGAATGCTCTCGACGATTCTTCGAACTAAAATAGGTATATATCAGTGTCCCAAACTCTATCACGAGGTTGGCGAGGAAATTGGATTCGCCACATGCTGACAAACCTCGGTTAGCAAGGGTCGTGCTTCCGTCATCCACTTTGACTGAAGACGTTCTTCTAGCGGCACATAAGCTGCTGGACAACTCTGGGGCCCGGATATACCCTGATATACCATGGGCTGAACGCCAGTAGACGTAAGTTCGCTAAAAAGGAGGCTGGAGCCACTGACTGATCTCCCAATGTTATTATCAGGAGTGTCTCCTACTTCATTAGCGGCGAGTTGGAACACGACAAGAGTCAGTGGCGATTCCTGTCAACTGCACTTGAACTTACCAACGTCCAAGTTCAACGTATTCACCGCATCCTGCGGCCCAAGCCGGAGTCGGGTGAATCTCGACCACGACTCCTCAAAATTACTGTCACCTCGCAGTGAGATGGCATCGAACCCATTGGAAAGGCGACGCCATCAACGTCGTTTTAACTCTGGCGTGATTTCGCTCGCACCCGATCGTTCTAAAGAAGGACGGTGTTTATTAAATGCTAATCACCGCGCCCGCGTCAGTTGTCCTGTCGTGTCCACTTTGTATCTAATGACTTCAAAAACCTCACTAGAGTTGGCTGCCATCGAGTCGGCGACCTCCATCAGCGTGGCACTTTGAATGAACTGCCTCATACACAATATCAGCATGACGTCCATTCGTCTACCACTAACTCTGTGGAGCGTATGTATGCAAGTGCGCCTACTTTCGTAAATAAACTACCAGAGCTTTGCGAACTTTGTTCTCATGCAAAGTCCTGGATCGTTGCCATAACGGAGCCGTGGCTTAGCAATTTCCACCTAGACCCTATGCTTGCCTTGAAGAATATGACTAAGTTTTGCGCGGACGAGACTCAGGGTAGATAAGGGGGATCGGCCGTCCACGTCTACATTTCTCTTCAGGCCTTCCCTTACAACAATCCAGTACTTGCTGTGATTCGAGAAAACCGTCCGGTTTTTAATCCGCGTAAATCGTTCCGGTCGTTGAACAGCAGGGATGCCTCCATCGTCTTCAATCTCCCAATAGCCTAAGAGACGAACTCTTATCTGGGTTGGAAGTTGCATTCACCTTAAGATGTTCCTGTTTTCTTTTAATTAGTGATTTCAACTTACCTGAAATTAACTTTCCGGCTTTCTCGTACGCGGGCACTGAAAATTCTGTCTGCGCGATTTTTTCACACAAGTCGGAGCATTGGGCTTAACGGAGCACATATCTGGTTTCACTCGGTGGCGTACTGGCCATAATCCGTCGCGGACTGGATTATTTATTCACTAACGAAGAGTTGATGGTCGACAACCTTACGATCACCGCACCACTCGGATTAATCGATCACATGGTCGACTTATTTGACTTCATTCGTGACACGACTCTGATCGGCTCAACTGCCGATAATCGCAGAAACGTCTGGAAACTGGTGGCCGAGAAACTACCTGGCTACTTTGAAAGGCAGTCCTGGTGGAACTATACTCCTCTTCACTCTGTGAACCATCTTTGAGAAGAGATCACCACCATCCATTATGCAGCCGTTGGTGAATCTACACCATTGTCTAACTCTAAACGAAACAAGCCTCCAAGTCCAACTACGCTCTAGTACACTTGAACTCATTCTGAAGAAACGATGTGATTGGACGTGTTAGCGATTATCAGGGTCTGGCGTTGACCCAAGAATACAGGTCGCCTCAAGGAACCCATGTACATTTCTTATTCACGTGATCGTTTTTAGTATCAACAACGTCTTACAGAATTTTTTTATCGCTGACCCAAATAGCCTCTTCCGATTTGTAGCATCAACTCGCAAGGCGAAAGCTGGAGTTCCACAACTCTTAGGCCCATCAGGCCTTACTAGCTCTGATACGGAGGCCGCTGATGTCCTCGCTGAGTTTTACAGCAGTGTTTTTGCGCAGTCACCATCAGTTCCTCAGGTTCCTTGCGACACTGAAATCGATGGCACGCTGTGGATACATCCTCCACGGCGGTGTTGGCTAAACTCAGGTGCCTTAGGGACAGCTCTCCTGGCCTCGACGGTATACCTCCCAAGGCCTTGCGTGAAGCGGCCGAACAGCTTGCTGATCCACTTAGCTTATTGTTTACGCAATCCGTTTCTCGGAAAACAGTATCCAGCAGCTGGGAACACCCGTTTTTAGGGGTGGTGAGCGTAAGTGTTCCAGTGATTACCGACCGATTGCATAGCTGTTAAGCGCCTCAAAATGTTTACAGGCGCTGGTATACTACTCTTTTATAAGTGCCTCACCTCTCGTGAGTTTTTCTCCAATGCGCAACACGGATTTCGCAAGGGTCGTTCGTGTACTACAAATCTGCTGATAGCCACCGACCAGTGGACCAAAGCAGTTGATCAGGGAAATGGAATAGACGTAGTATATCTCGACTTTGCTAAGGCATTTGACCGCGTGGACCATGCTGTTTTGATAGGTAAGCTTTCCCTTTATGGGGTGCGAGGCAATCTTCTTCAGTGGCTTCAGTCGTATCTTGCTAACCGTCTGTACAGGGTGCGCGTTAATGGTGTATTCTCTACCTGCAGGCCTAGCCTCAGTGGAGTACCCCAAGGTTCAATTCTTGGCCCGCTACTATTTTCGCTATTCATCAACGATTTTCCACTTTCGGTCATTTCACCGTTATAGGTGTTCGCTGACAAAGTCAAAATTTGGTGGGCCATCAACACTACCGATTATTCTCTCATCATACGAGAGGAATTTGACGTTCTATTTAATTGGCCTCGAGTTAACCGATTCGACTTTAAGTGCTGGTAAGTGTAAAGTTATGCACATCCACAGCTCTCTAAAACCACGTATTACCTCGACGGGTACCCGCTTCAGACAGTTCTTATCGAGAAGGAACCTAGAAACCACTGTTTTGCACATTCTCTCAAGCTCTGTGAATGCTAGAAACAATGCAAAATGGCTAGCAACGCCCTGGGGTTATTGAAACGTCTTTTCGGCCAGTTCAACCCCAGTTGTTTTCAGCTTCTATACAACAGTTTCGTTCGACCGCATCTGGAGAATGGAACTGTGATCTGGCCACCACATCTCCAAAAGGACAAGCTGCTCCTGGAGACCGTGCAACGTCGAGCCACTAGGGCAGTCCGGGGTCTGAAAACCAGGCCGTATGAGGAAAGGTTAAAATCTTTGAACATGTACTCTTTAGAGTATCGTCGGCTTGAAGGTAACTCGGCATCAACCTTTTTCATAGTGAAGGTCTCGGATCATGCGTTCCGGCTGATGCTCAAGGGGCGAAAAAACATGACAGTGAGGCGCCAACCTCTAAAACTAGAGGTCCAGCGCAGCAGACAAGAATTGCTAACAGCCTTTTCTCATTGTGCGTTTGCAAGGCTTGGAATGCTCTACCAAACCATGTCGATTTTGGTAAGTCTGCAACAACTTTCAGGGTTTGACTTGACCAACATCTATTGCGTTAGTTAAGATACTGAAACGTTTCCCCCCAATTCAGTCCACTGCTGAGGACCTTTGAGGTTCTACGCATCGAGATACGGAATTCTCAAAAGCTCCAGCTTCCTACTTCCGTTTTCAACCCATTGAACTCACTGAATTTTGTTCAATTTTCGAAACGCAACTATTAGACCTGGAAACTGTTCAGTTTCTTCCACCATTGAGCATCTGAGGACGCCCAGTGCCGTGGAGGCAAGACAATTAATTTTTGACTCTAACTTATAATCGTGAGGGTTACAAATAGAAGGCTGACGAGTCCGGGTTACCATTCATGTCAAAACACAAGACCGTGACTACCACCGATACAGGTGGAGTTTATCCTCCAATGGAAAAGGCATGAAACAAGGGCAAGGTGCATGACTAATTTGAGTTAAGTCCCCAATGATCTACACCTTCAGACATCAGCGATAACCTTTTTACTTGGAATAACAACATAGTAAGAATAGATAGTAACGCAAGTAGCGATAGAAACTTCATTAACTCGTATGTATGAGCGCGATTGCACTAACGAGGCTCATTTGAATAAATTTTCCCCAATATGCCCGGAAGGGGGAAGGGTCGACGATCGTCCAGATTTCCCTTGAACTCCGTCACACTACTGGAGGACATTACTTACAGTGGAAGCACGTTTCGACTGTTGGCAACCAAACGTATGAAGGAATTAGCCCAAGCCGACATAGCGACTTATGCCTTATTTAACTTACGATTGTGGTCGCTAAGGTAGGGAGTTGTGTACTGCCTGAACAAAGATTCCGCCTCCCCTCCAGTCATTTCACTGAGAACCTTGGAGGTTTCTATGAGGTCTCTTCTAATCCCGTTTTGCGCAAGAGAAAAGAGATCAAGTTTCTTGGTCTGTCTTTCCAGCATTCTTTCTAGCAATTTTGTGAACACTTTTAAACGATCTCAAGTGCGTTAGTGTCTTTTATCATATTCGGGCTTCAGGCATTCACACATTACTATGGCTGTGGTCTCACGTGCACTTTGTTAGGCGGCAGCGGCAACTTCACATCCTTGGGGCAAATTTTTCTCAGCATGTACTTGGTTCTATTTCCCCTTTGTGATGCAACCAGACACTGCTTAAAGACCCAAAATTTCTCACCAAGAGCAATTTTAATCCCTTGGCTGATTCTACTCTCTCGGAAACCTTCTCCTGTGCCTTTCTATCAGGAAGCCTCGTCGATCATGACTGACCCACAGCAAGGAGATGACTGAGCATGTCCGCGTTCAATGGTGACTGCCATTCACGTTCAATGTATTTGCAAACGTACGCGTATCAATGATATGGAAGTGTCCACATGAACACGGAACAGCCTACAAACAAGTCCACGTCCGTTGGACAGAAATGCTCAACACGCGCAAAAAGAAGACGGCGCCGGATGACAGACTGGGACAAATTCAGATGAAGATTTGAACGCAAAATATGCAGCGGAACTTTGAGCGGCTAAAGATCGGTAGAGAAGCGGAGGTTAAAAATGTCACAGTGTGAATGATTTGTCACTTACTCGCTCAAGGGAAAATTTAGAAGGGGTAGACTGTGCACAGGGATTTCCGTCTATGGTCGTAGTAAAATGTCAAGCTGAAAATGATGTGTGATCTTTCAGAACAATGCGTAGACAAAATTGAGAAAAACGTATATGGAAGCAAGTACCATGACAGGCTGCGGTAGGTAACAGCTAGTTGTAGACACCATCGCAGACGATAGCAGTGGAGGGCGCAGTACAGAAAGTTCCGGTGACACTTCGTTGCGACAAACTGAAAACATAATTAACAATTACAGCGTGAAACTGAACCATAACGAGTCGTAACAGTCCGTGACTTCGAGGCGGTTTTTTCAAATAACTTCATCGGAATATCTGAAAACAAGGGGCAATCGAATGGAATTCTAATCAGCAAGGAAATATTCATTGAGTCTAGTCGAGTAGGCGAAAACCGGTCTCATTCCATAAGCAAAGCACCTCGGGAGTGCATGTGACTATGGCCAGAAGTAGAGCTGACAAACGCAGGGTTGATGCAGCAACTGGCCATTGTCTTCTCCCGACTCGGGCCGTCTTGTCCTCTTCCATTGTCCAGAAGTGGTAAGGAATGAAGGAACGTTTTGTAACCGATTACGAGGTTAACGACAGAAAGTAAAAAATGTAAAATTGTGGGGAACAGGGTGGAAGAATAGATGAGGTAGGAGCGTACAACTTATTTCCTAAGTTCTGTATCTAACTTAGGAAACTCCGACAGCCGAACTATAGTGGGCTTGAAATTGTTTGTCGTCCTGGCTAGTGTCACATCTGCTAGCACTTTATTTCAACCGTTCATCGCTCCACGGATTGAGAATTAAACACGAATGTTTCGGTGCAACTTGCCCCCGTGGGTTTCCATTCATACCATTGAGGTACCAGCTTATTGCTGCAGAAAGGCAACTGTTCGTTAGTGTTTGTCAAGCCTTTTGGCAATTTGAACCCCTCAATACATTCTCATGTTTGTGTCTGCTCTCTTGAAAAAGTGAAACTGAACAACTGAGTCCACTTTGGTTGCTCATACATTTAGGTTTTCCAACCAACTTCATCAGTCGGTGTTGTACTCGTTTCTATTAATTCAACATCCTTGACGATGCGTAGACTCCAGCCTTGCACAGGGAGTTCAATCTGCCGCTCTATATATATCTTGAACAAGGGTAATGAAACTTGGTAATCCCGAGAGCCGCAACCTTTTAAACAAATTCTTTACTCAGTTGGCTTTCAGGGCAAAGGCTGCGGTTTGGGTTACAGGTTCGAAGTTCACCCCATCCAACTCTCTGTCTTCCATCCTCGGTTTTCTGGAATATTGGCAAAAATCCCGTCTCACTCACTGGTCTAGAGAAACAACTGTTTCAGACTCCAACATGTTTGCATTCTGTCACATTCAGGGGTAGTTCTACTGTCATTGTCTACTGATGGCATCTCAACTCTTCCCGAACGACTGTCTAGTCTGGACATCCAACTGGATTCACGTTGCCCGCAAGGGTCTTAGAATATACCCCCACTTCTTAAAACCACTGAAACAGTTCGGACATCATTTTTACTTAAATAGGGAGCATTCAATTTCGGAGGTCAGTGATTATTCACTTTAGATTCTCCTAGGACAGAGTGGAAAGTTTCAGGCTTCGACAGAAGAATAAATTTTCTATCAAAACAAAGACGACTCAGCCGTCTAGGTAAGGGAACGTTAACTCTGAACCCATGAAACCTCGTGATCACTTCAGCAAAAACTAGCAGGGAACTTGCTGCAATGAATTGATTCGTCGCGATTCCACGCTGCTGGGCTGTTAAGAGACGGTGGACAGTGGTTTGGCTCCCAGAGTATCCCCCTCATGGATTCCAGTAGGGTAGGCGTCAGATTAACAGGCCTGTTATTCACAGGGTCCTCATCGCTATTACGATTCATACTGGAGGTAATCACAGTCGTATTCCAATCCTCCATTAAATTAAACCATTATAATGACACCTGGAACAAATGAACTAGAGGGCCCACAAAGACATCGAATAATGATTTCAACAACGCTAAACGTATAGCATCTGGCTACCGGTTAGCTACCGCCCAACATATTCCGTGGCGACGTGCACTGCTGAAATATCTGTTTGTGTAGAGTGTGTGACAGTGTTCGTGTGTATGATGGAAAGTTAGTGACCTCGTCCCTTGCCCTTGGTTATTAAAACTTTTTATTAATTCTTCTGGTGTAATATCCTACAGATGAAGAACTCACGTGAGAAATATCAAGGCTGGTTGTTCTCTTCTTCTTTTCAGTCGTTGAAACTTTTCGTACGTTATCACCCTCTAATTAAAAAACGCCTTCCCGCCCGTCTCCTTTGAGTCCGAATTGGTTGCTCAGCGAACGGAGAACTTAATATCGGTGAACGTTGAGGGTAGACTGAGCTTAGATTGACAGGTCAGTAGACGTCCGGAAGTAATGATGCCTATAATTGACAAAGAGACAGCCCAGGGGTCGGGGGCTATCAGTTCTCCTCTTGAGGTTTGTTTTAACTGGTGGTACACTTATGCTAAAATGCCTTCTGGTTACCTGTGATCCTGTCAAACAGCGCAATAGGCACAAAAACAGAACAGCGGAAGTTCGATGAATCAACATTTCGCCTGGATTCTCTTGGGTGTTATGAGTTCATACGTTTTAGTTACTAATCGGTCCACATCCTTCGTGGTTCACACGCTGCTCGCGTTAGTCTAAGCCGCCTACAGCCTGCTCTATCCTCCGTGGTAAAAACTACCTCACTGTTCGCTGAAGGAAGAAGGCTTGCACACGGACCTTGTCTGGTTGTCTTCCCCGTTATTTGAAACACCCTATCCTTTATTCTCAAGTCCAGCCCAACTCCGAAAAACTCCCTTCGGATGTTGTGTGTACGGGTGTGCTGGCTCTGTTATCAGTTATGCCAGGTGTCGTCATGTCACTATAGAACAGTGGCATTGCCAATCTGTTACGGGTAATAGATGCGTCAATCTGTCTGCGAGCTTCCAGATGGGTTCAGGACAGCTTACAAGTGGACAAACAGCGAACCTGTGTGACAAGGGGACACATTCACCCTCGACCCCATCTATTCTGCAATCCCTCGTCGTTAGCGTGGCTTGTTTTGTTGTGACAATGCGCTATCGTTTTGCCACCACCAAAAACTTATTCCTGTAATGTGAATTTGTTAACACTACTACTGGCACTAGGCCTTTCCAAGGCTCCTTCCACCTTCTTGTGCGTAGGACCCTTTTGTTGGTCAAACACTGAGGGAAATTACCTGACCTCGGTACGTTGAGGAGGTGGCTTCTCATAACGATCTTACTGTATAACTTCTCCGCGTCAGAGGATCCTGTTGGCCTCCAACCATTACACTGCGATTTCTTTCGAAAGCCAAATCGGTGGCTATCTCACCGAAGCCTGTTGTTCCGATTGCTCTTGAAGGTCCGTGAGAATTTCCTTGATGGCTTACTTCCAATTTACTCCCCTAAGACCTTTTGGGACTTCCCCGGAGGGCCTTTTCTTGCTGAATAAGCCCTCAATGAGTGACTGATCCTTTACTTCTAATCCCTTGATGGTGTCACCATCGCTGCTTACCAGTGATGAGTGAACCCATCTACCCCTCGTCGAAGCCACTAGGTATCGCAGAAACGTCCACACGGCCACAATAGGTCTGTTTGAAAAAGCATTGTCCTGATTACAACGCAAGGGCCTTCCTTTCTACTTTACTGAGCTTGTGATAGTACTACGTATGGCGCGTATTACGACGAACCCTCTACCACATCTCTTTTGTGCAACAGCCTACCGCACGCGGACATTCAGCTGTCTTAGTGAGCTTTCCTGTCACTGTAGTTGGCTTCAAACTGGAACCCTAAATCTCTTTGTCTTCACTACGACAGAGTTGTTGATCTGAGTTAATACGAAGATTCATGCACACAAGACAGCCCCCAGGATAAAGCCCCCGTGAAAGTAATACGGAACTCCAAGTGTGAAACAACTATCTTGAGAAGAGACTGCGAGATGGACTGTCATCGCCATAGGATGAAGAGTATCACCGACCTCCTTATTCCGATGTCTTCCAACTGGTCCCGTATAAATTTCCCACTTAAAAGTTTGTACTGATTCGCAAACTTTGTTTCTCACCCTGATTCCTTCTTGAAAACCAGAACCTTCGCCCAAACAAAGATTTCAGACCACACGTACGTCGGGCATCCTATGCATCAGGAATACTTCGAACTTACATGCGAAAAGAACCGAATATAAGGCTGGCTACCGTCCATTCGGTCTGACGATGATCATGTTAGCAAATAATAAATGAGAGTTGAAAACAATCAACATTTCTCGATTGAGGTCATGCGGTCATCAAAGGCGACTGTGAGTTGAAGCGAACAGCGATGACCAGTCCATCTTGAAGCAACGAGACATATAAGGAATATTTTACCGACACACGAAACCGACATGCAAACGAATGAGTGTCTAGGATAATTAGCGTCATTCCTGCCTATTCAGTCACGAGTCTCAGCGCATCCAAACGTTCGTAGCAAATCGGGTCCAGATGACAGTCGATACCCGATCACAGAAAATGATAAATAAAGAGGTTCACTTCGCGACAAGTTTGACCTCAGAAGTTGCACGCAGGTAGGTTTATCTTTGTGCTTGTCAGGACTCCCTCCACATTTTCAAATATCAGTGGCATATGCCACCGTCTCTGGTACAGAGTCCTAAAGGCAAAAAGCACGCACCAAAAAGCAACTCTCTTCACGCAAAAGATTAACTTTCACGAATGGCCCCGCCAGTGGTGTATGTGACACAATGTGAACACATACCGATATTATTGGAGCCTATTAGGAAATATTTCGTGGAGAAATGTGACGATACTCGTGTCCGGGCAATTGCAGCGCACGTTGATTATCCGAATAGGATTACTGAGACATATTGTGTACGATTTTTGTTATTCTGTTTTGAACGCTTCCTGAACCAATAATACCTCATTTCAAAAAGGAAGCTCAAGCTTATGATGGACGAAGAATTGCATACACATTCTAAATGTCTTAAGGGTGAATTGGCCCAGCAGGCGGCCTAGCAGGTTCATCCAACAAGTGACCCTCTGGACAAGGGTACAACAAATGATACACTAAGGGAGAGTGTATCAGACTCGATTACCACCTGCAGCTTATTGCCACCCAAGAAATAACTGTAATCCTCTTGGCTTCCAGTTCTAACATTCAACGATGGTGAATTGAAAAGCACAATGAACAGCCCACAGCGACAAGATATTTAGATTATATTGTAGTGCTACCTCTTCCTGTAGGGTGTACATTCCGAAGAGGACTGTAATTTCATCAGCATGTAATGGTATCTTTTACCTCGGCAAGCCGGGACTTTCTTGGATAAATAACATACAAAGTTAGAGGTGAGGTATGTTTTGTTCAGGTGTCGCACTGGAAGCGACCATGCCGGAAAATTAAACGGACCCAAAGACAGTCCTGCTGCAACTCACTCGGAACGTTCTGAACACCTAATGCTCAAGGTTTGTTTGGTAAAGTACGATTTGCGCCAAAGGACGCACAGGAGGAATCAAGAAAGACAGCGTTCTTGGTAGAATGGCGTACATGGCACTCGTCCACAAACTCACAGTCACATAAGACTTGCTTGTCACGACCTGGGGCCACGACAACCGTGCTGTGACGTGTACCTCTGGTTCATACGCTTCAGGAAGTCCTGGGAGACGTCGTAAATTAGATTTTTCTTCGAAAGTCACCGATACAAATGTTACCGGATGTTTGAACAAGCGGTGTTTTCGTTGAACGCACCACTCGGTTATGAGGCACAGTTGAAGCAGCTAAGATTTCCGACTTTCCGCTGGGATCTGCTTCCCTCTGTTGATATCATTCTCCTTTCTGTTTGGAGCAGCATGTCATGGAGGGCTCTTTACTTGCTCCTACAGAACGACCCACCTGCTCGGGGTTCTGTTGTTGCAAATAGAATGATCGCAATGACAAAATGTCTGGTCTGGTGCCATGGATAATTTAGCCGATACAGTTTTATCAGACTCACAGTGAAATCACCCTCCACACAGTATACACTGAGAAGCATGGTTGCAAAAATCAACCCGCCTAGTACAGCTATTGCAGAGGTCCGTTGTGGGCTTTATACCTGTCAAAGTAATCCGTGGCAGCATAATGTTCAAACAGACCCAGTCCTGACTACTAACCGCAGCCGGTAAAAGAACCAATGGTGGGAGATGACTTCTAAGCGGCTGGACCGATGAAATTGTAATCTATATGCGGTAACTAGAGTGGCCGTCTCCAAGTTCCGAGGCCGACCAATGGCTGAGAAGAAAGCAGAAACGAAGTGCAATATTCAAGTAAATCGTGGTCTCAGACTCCTTTCCACTGAAATTTCATATGGGTGAATTCCCTTTTCTACACTGGAATTTCAAATTTCCCGCACCACCGTGAAAACAGTAGCCAGAACTACGTGTGTAACAGAATAGTAATCGTTGCCTTTCAATCTTTTGTTCACAGTTTGTGAACATCTACCTCGTTACAGCAAATCAGACAAATCGGAAAATCCCCTTTTTCCGCTTATGGTCTCGAAGTTTTCTGTTCAGTTTAGTTTACAAAACAAATCAAATGTGGTGAGAAATTATTAGATTCCCCACGTTGTTGTGATCTGCGCGGCGCTCAGAGTTAGCGCATTGAAAGATGGTAATCGTTCAATTTCATGAGTAATCTTGAGTCACCAAAAAATTAATAGGGGGAAGGAAACCGGTCTTCCCACTTTTCCATGTGCGAGCTACTTACAAACCATCAGGCCACAATGTGGATGTGAGGGCAAAGAAGCTGGTCTGCCACCGCTTGATACGTGAGATTCTGTTTGTTTGAACGCACGTTTTTAACACACTTCAGTGACGAACAACCGTATGACTTTCCTGGTGTTGTCAGCTACAGCCATGGTTTATCCGCTATCTGTTCCGGATACATGATTCTACGTGTGACCGTTATAGGAGAGCCAAAAAGAGCACACGGTAATTTTCAACGGTCGTGCAACAATTTCCACACACTGGATGCTTGCCCCTCCTGAACGACCGACCTTTAACCCCAATTTTGCTAGTGATTCCTCATACACCTCTTTGATTATTGTTTCAGTCACCTAAATTCAAGTTCTATCCATCTCTCTTCATGCCTATTCCTAGTCAGTAAGTAGATCTAACTGCAGTTTGGACTACAGTAGCGCAATGAGGACGTTGCCAAATTTTCAGTCACGATGAAAACAGTAACAATAATAATAATTTCCCATTAGTTTAAACGAAACACAGCTTGATATAGGCGATTAAACTTTCCCACAAAATTACCTAAAAATAAACTGCAACCAGACAAATATTCCATTTTGTATATTGAAGAGTAACTTTCGGGCCTACGAAATCCGTTCCGCAAACTAAACTCGAGAGGGTTACATCGAGCGGTGAAAACGTCTGTCAGTGACATTCTTATGACGTTGAAAACACCGCAGGGAAAATGAGAGAAATCAATATTCAGAAGTAATAGGGACAAGTCTTGAAGTGTTGCAGTGGGCTTTCAACTGGTAACTCCATTGTTCAGATTTTGTAAGTGCCGATCACCGGTAAATATCGACGTAACCAAAAAGTTATTCTGCGGGAGCCTCCTGCAGTTCTCGCAAGCGAAGCTCATGATATGTAGGAAAAATACTGCTGTTATACACAATTAGGTGCTGAGAAAACCAACTTATCTTGGCACCTGTAGTGAGATCACCTTCGACGTCCCCAAAATCCTAAACTCCCTGCGACGTGAGAGTTGCCTTACCAGTACCACCGTGCCTGTTCACATTATCTTGTGAATGTAAATTTACTACAAACCACTAACATCAAAGTTAGTGTGTTGGCGTAGGTATCGCAGTCTTAGTCGTGGCTGTATAATGAATCCGCGCCATCTGTACTACTATAGGCTACATTCACTAGGATAACAATGTTTTAGCTGTCACCGTTGGGAACGCCGCCCAACCAGTCTGACGCTTGTTTGAATTCTGAAGGTCGACTGGAGTTTCCGTCGACATTCGTCCTCTCTGGCGGTTGCCGTGCGGTTGTGCTTGAGGTTCTCTCACGTCCAACTCCCTAGCGCCTTTAACTGTTGCGTTGAAGTCTGCTTGTGAACGGTGAGTAAATCAATAAATAAAGTTTGTTTGCAGATTCACCGTCTTCTCACTACGACTTCCGTTCCGCGTTAACGTAAGGCTGGGAAAACCTTGGGCGTACGAACCTAGGAACTAGCATCGCGATACATCCACCCGCGTGGGGTTGAAGAATGCAACCATGTTCTTGAATTAACATCGGTTGCTAGTGGCGTTCTTCTAAGTAGGGTCTAGGGTTAGATTATCTTCCTGATGTAAGTAGCTCGAGCTTCTGTTGAAATATAGCTTATTCATGGGTGGCATAAAACTTACCATCACACGCAACCCAACGAGTAACTCCGTTATTCAATATTGTTTTGGAATTGAGTATAATACTGTCGGATGTAGATGATCTGAATAGTAGATACCTTCCAATGTCATAGGAGATAATAATAATAATAATAATAATAATAATAATAATAATAATAATAATAATAATAATATATTTCTCAACGCATTCGTGAGAGACACGCTCGGATGTGTCTCGTGAGAGACACGCTCAGATGTGTGCGATCATGACTGCTAATTACGGGCGGTACAAAGCAACAAATGGTTACATTATAAGACAAACATGAAATCTGCTGACAAAAAAGCATAATCAGAGAGAAATGGGTTGCGGTTTACAAAAGTTTGATGCACGCACCAAGGAAAAAAATAGTTTGCTCGTTCCACAGATTCAGTTCAAAAGATGAGATGGTTATCTAATTTTCTTATACAAGGTTATGTGGGGGACGATGTTTCAAATATTTCAAGGTCATGCCGGGAAATACGTGTGTAACGTGCGGTCGAAACCAGCAAGCGCGCACAGGTTGAATTTGAATTGTGTGACGAAGCGTGCTGCTGTGTTGTTGACGCCGTTTTAGTTTCCGTTTGTGTAAGTCGTGTGCATGGCTTACTGGGCCTTTGGCTCATGTTTGTGTATTGTTTCCTTTTACAGGATTGTTGTTGGAACCCCTCCTTCGGAAGAACGCTGTCCCCCGGTGTCTCCACGTTGCCCCAAAGTTGGTCCGTAAGTGCAACGGACAATCAGAGTAGAACAATCGGCTTGCATGTTGCAGTGCAAATGCATCTTCGAAGGATTTCGCCGTTATTTGACGTAATTGAACGTCGGAAAAAATGTTGAAATAATTTGGCTTGGCAAGAGGGGATAAGAATTTCCAAAATCTGACGAAGAACTTAGCAGATCCCAGCGGATAGTGTTATACTGTGTCACTATATCTCCACCGGCTTTGTTCACGTTGAGTATCGTGAACACTGATTCATGTCTGACCGATCACCAGTTGTGTTAGCTTTACTCTGTGGTGTTGATGTCTGCCAGATCTCTCACATTGTGTTGAAAAATTGAAGTGGCCCATAAGTCTGTCTTGTAACAATTTCGTATGGTTGAGCAACAATGAAACTAATATGCGTTATCTTAACTCATATGTGAGAAATACGTTTGAATAAGCACGATTAACGAACCTACTTACGGGCAGGGTATGTAAACAACAATGGCACCATATGGAGATTGTGGAAATTCACCGGACGGAGAAGCATGAATAAAAAGAAGAGAGTTGCAGCTGATAAAAATAATTGACGTAATTATTACAAGGAAAGTGCTTCAGATGAACTAAATGGTATTCAAGAGTGTGATTATACATGGGTTTAGAGTTAACAAGGTCATGTCGGGAGAAGGGTTCGTGAAACGGCGAAATTTGAATATGAGAGAATTCTGTCATCGCTCACTGTATCAAATGGACATTCGGCCTACCGGATGCGAAGCTGGCTCTTTACAAAATGTGTGCTCGACCTCAACTCGAGTATTGCACCGTCACCTACGCAAATCCGATGGGCTTGTTTTAGAAGATCTCCAACTTTAATGCTCCTAAAATCAACTGGCGATTGGGATCTGTTAGTCGAAGAGGCTTTGATCTCAAATTGCTTAACCTAGTCAATAATTTCACACTAACACAGCATGTCAGAGTGGCCACGAGATCCCGACCGGGTCAGATAGACTCAACGCTGGACTTAATCATAACTCGTCACAGCAGTGACGTCACCAACGTGTTGACAGCGGCACCATTCGGAAAGAGTGACCACATGACGATATTTCTCGCTCCAGTGTTCTCTGTTGGTAAAACAGGCACACAAGGTGCAACTCTTTCACCGAATCGACCACGAAAAACTGACATTGGAAGCTGATAGAATGACCTGGAACCCAACAGTTTCCACAGAGGACGTCCATAGTTTGTGGGCAAACTACGTCGGCAACCTCCGGACTCTTACAGATAAGAACGTCCCTCAGAAACAAGTCGGAGGAAGAGGTCGGAAGCCATGGGTTCGCCCCAGGGTCAAGAGAGCTTTCCAACGCAAGTATGAGGCTTGGAAGGCGTATATTCATCAAAGAGGGTTTAAAAGCTTCATGAAGTACAAAAAAGCTCGAAACGAAGCAATTAAGGTAGCAAGGAATGCTCGTCTGGTGATATCAAACAGAACCCCAAGAGGTTTTACGGTTATGCTCAGTCCAGGTCCTCTCTAAGAAAGGAAATTGGGACCACACTTTCCTATAAAGGAGAGATTATATCGACTGATAAAGGCATAGCGGACGCGTTCATGGCACAGTTTCAAAGTGTTTATCGCTCAGACAATGGAGTACCTGAGCCTCACTCCAACACCGTGGGTGTGGCCATGGTGGATCAGGACATTACGCCCCACGAAGTCGAGCGAGCGATATCCCAGCTAAACAGCACAAAGTCCGCAGGACCGGACCATATTCACCCGGCTATCCTAAAACCTTTGGCCAAATTGCTGGCGTCGCCTTTTGCCCAGCTGTTCAATCTCACATTAGAAACAGGGGTAGTTGTGAGGGACTGGAAACAAGCCACCATAATTCCCATCTTCAAAGATGGTAACCGATCAGAGTTTGGAAATTACAGACCAGTAAGCCTGACTAGTGTCGTCAGCAAAATCTTTGAGCGCATATTACGAGAGAGGATCTGCCGATTTCTCTGCGAGCAGAAATTTTTCAAAGCTCCTCAACATGGCTTTTTAAAAGGCAGATCTTGTCTTACCAATCTGCTGACGTTTTTAAACACTGTTAAGAAGTTGGATAGAGGGAAAGTGGTCGAGGTGTGCTACATAGATTTCCAGAAAGCCTTCGATTCTGTCAACACGGGCTTTCGGGCTGAAAGCTACGAGAAGCTGGAATATCTCCTAGAATCTTTAGGTGGGCCCAGACATTTCTAGTTGGAAGGTAGTGTAGGGTGAGAGTAAGAGGAGTACCGTCGGACGATGGTTCTCCGTTAAGAGGAATGTTCATAGGCCAATCCTTGCTTCTCTGCTCTTCCTGGTATACATAAGTGACCTGATCGACAACCTGGTCAACCCAT
>LOND01000136.1:144485-201633 GCA_014220965.1 Paragonimus kellicotti | reverse complement strand
TACTCTACAGGTCCTACAACAGATGTGGCTAACTGTGGTAACACTGAGCCGGTAAGTTCGGTCTCTTGCCATTCAGCTTCTGGCCTCGCTCGTCCCTTGCTTGGACCGCGAACCCGAATTAATATAGGTGCTTTCAAAGTTCACACCCTAAAACAGATAGGTCAGCAAGCGGCTCTCGCACGAACGCCAGACGTGTTGCACGTTGATGTCTGCTGTATCTCGGAGATTAGAATCCATGACAGTAGTCAACGTATGAAACTAACAGCACCCGCATTGTCTACCCGATACTGGTTATACACTTCGAGCGACTCCACAGCCGCTGTTACAGGTCGGGCTGCGGAAGGTATAGTTCTCAGCACGACTGGGCCGCAGCCGCATTAGTAGATGGATTCCTGTCAACAAGTGAACTTTGTGCGACCGCTTGGCAGGTTTCTGTAAAACCAGCTCAAGACGCAAGACTTTCAGAAATTTATTCATTGTGTCTGCTTAAGCTCCAACGGACTGAGTGAAATCGGGGAAAACGGCGTCAAGAACGCAATTTTACCGGATCTGCCCCCCTCCTCGTTCAACGACGTGGCCGAATATAGTCGATTCTGCGAGAGATATGACTATGCCCAGAAGGCCTCGGTCCGCCTTATGTGAAGGCGATCTCGTTTCGCTGGTAGGCTTGGGATAAGCAATGCACACGAACAGGAAAAAAGGATGTCGATTTCGTTGCAGCTAATGCACTGCGCTAGAAGTCTATTTTTAGCCAAGTACTGGTTTTAACATCGTGCACGCTAATGCTATACTGGCGCCCGCCTTTCTCCGAATCAGGCCTGGTCTCAGATCGACCACAATAGCCGTTAGCTATAGGGCGGGGTTCCATTCGAGACTGTCGTTCTTATTGGAGAGCACGTACTTGGATTCAGACCATGCGTGACACGTTGTCGTTTTCTCCTACTTTTGCTGGGCGACGACCCTACCGACAGCAACGGTTAGCTGTTGGGAAACTGGCTTGACCGTCGGCAAGGCAATAATTACAAATAAGCTTAAAAGACTGCTTTAATAGTTCTCACTCCAAAGATCCTAATAGTTGCTGGACTCAAATCTCACAGGCCATTCAGAAAGCAGGTAGTGTAGCTTGCGGTACAGGGGTACTCGCGGTAAACAAACATTGGATTTCAGAGAAATCCTTGGAGTTGTTAGAAGCCAGACGAGGGTCCTCTTGGTAGTTCACATAACAAAGTCTAGAAAAATATCCGTGGGAACTGAAACGTAGTTCTAAAGGCTGATCGTGAGGCTCGGTTAGTGGAAAAAGTTAAGGAAATGGAAACCGCATTTGCCTCAAGGAACATCGTAAACTGTTTAAGCTGATCCGTGCCGCTGGTCCCAGGCGACCGTCGGTAAGTGAAGCTATCAGCGAGGTAGATGGTAAACTAGTCTGCAATAAGTCCAGAAGGGTTTGTTAATTCTTTGGCTTGATATCTTATCTTCGAGTCTAATTGTTTATTCTGTTATTTTCCTTGATCTTATATGTTTCCCGGTTTAATACTTTTGTGTGCTAATCCATTCTAGTTTGATACTCCCATTGAGTTATTATGATGTTCGAATTGGACTTGTTCGGCTTATTCGTATAGGCTTCTGGTCAATGTCTCGTGTCACGGTCATCTCTCAAAGTAATAGTGGCATCCTTGAGTACTGACTTTTTTGGAATTCGCTTATTAGTTCTTTGTCATAGTATTTCATTTGAAGGTCTTCTTAGAACGTTTGGCGAACACTTCGAGGGTCAGTTTAGTTGACCTGCTGCTTCTATTACGTTGCCGCCACAACTTGTGATGTGCACCTGGTCGTAGATTTGGAACCATCCACTGAGACTGAGGTTCGCAATTGCCTTTCGGCTCTCAATCGTAATAGGGCTGCTGGTCCAATGATTCGTGCCGGCATCGTCAAAGAAGGTGGCGAGGCGTTAGTAGAGGCATTGACTCAGTTGTTTCAACTTTGTGGAGACGGAGACCACCCTCCGTGCTGGGGTCACTCGATAATAGTTCCCATATTTAAGAAAAAAGCCCGCGACTCTTGAGAAGACCATAGAGGATTAGTTTGACCCCAGTCATTTCAAGGGTTCTAGCATCAATTATACTTCGTCGACTCACTGCAGTTCGGAAGTAAACATTAGGGAAGAACAGGCAGGGTTTCGCCTTGGGCGGGGTTGTACAGATCACATTTTTACCCTTCGTCAAATTCTGGAGCAGCGTCATGTGTACCGCCGGCCAACAATCGCCATATTCCTCGACTATAAAGATGCGTTTGATTTGGTGGATCGATCTACACTTCTAGAGTCGCTTAGGCGTAGGGGTGTATCGACTAATTATGTGAGCATAACTGTCGGCGCTTTATTTCCATACCTCAGCACAGGTTAGATTTACGGTGAACTGTCTGACAGTTTCAGCACCAAGAGCGGCGTACGTCAAGGCTGTCCCCTTCGCCGTTTTGTTCAATTTCGTCATAGACGAAATAATAGAGGACTGTCTGCGACACTCAAATGATGCCGGCGTGGACCTCCTACCTGGTGAAAGACTGACTGATGTTGATTATGCTGACGATAAGATATGCTGTTTGAAAACTTTCAAGCGGCACAAAACAACTGGACGCAATTTCGCGTTCTGTTAAGTAATTCGGAATGCGCTTTGCAGCCTCAAAATGCAAGTGCTTCTGCAAGATTGCTGTGGTTACGTAGATTTAATGTTAGATAATGAAGTCATGGAGGTGTGCGACCGGTTTGTATACCTGGAAGCTGCATCGGTAGCGGCGTCGGAGGTGTAGGGAATGAAATAGAAGCGCGTATTTCCAGGCTAGGGCGGTGAGGGCCGTATTACTTTACGGCAGCGAAACCTGGCCACTCAGGGTAGGGACGTGAACCGTCTCCAGGTATTTGAGCACCGATGTCTGCGTTCAATCGCTCGTATCGGGTGGCACCAGCGAGTAAGCAACGAGGAGGTTAGGAAGCGGGTGTTTGGCACTGATTGTCAAACGAGTTCTCCTTTTCAGTCGCTACATTTGCACAGACTTAGATGGTTGGGTCATGTACTAAGGATGCCAGCTAGTAGCTTGCCACACGAGTCCTGTTTGCCGACGCTGCGCGCTGACTGGCGCAAGGTGCGAGGTGGACAGATGATGACCTGGCGTAGACAAATGAAGTCGTTACGAAAGGCTTGGCTACTGTAGGTCGGGTTCTTCTCCGGGCTGGGGCCCTCGCGATCCACAGAGTCGTGGCTTGAGACGTTAGGTGAGATGGCGGTTAATCGAGCTCAGTGGCGTGAATGCTGTCGTTGTTTGGCCGAGTTGTCTGTGAAGTGAGTGCATTTAGTGACGGTGGGTAGTAAAAGCCGTAAGGAAGCTGTTTCGCTGATGACGCCTTACTTTCACTCACAGCTCGGTTGTTTGTTTGCAAGATGTAGGCGCCTTGATGTTGTATGTTTGAATAAGACGTAGCTATTCTTATTAGTTAGGTCCACTTCGCCTCCCGTCCTCTATTTTTCTTTCTTCCTATATAAGTTTTTTTTTTCTTTCTTTGTTCTTCGTGGTTGTGTGGCAGTCAAGTATCAGTGTGAACCGCTGATGTATTGCTGTCTATGATGATGATGATGACAGGACATGTTCAGGAGCTGCTACGGAATCAGTGTTAGACGTTCGAAACTCTACCTGCAAGTGTCCCGGAGGTCGTTCGATGTGTAACCCCCCTCCATGTACCCAAGATCTAATTCGCACTTACTTTCGTTCCTCTGTAAATCTTGCAAGGATGTTATCTTTTGTGGACCCAAACTGTCTGCAAAGTCACGGGAAGGGGTTGTACAGGTTGTGACCTCGGTTTCTAGTTAGGCAAATTTTCTCCCCCCCCCATAGAATGTGTCATCATTAGTCGTCAAAGCTCTCTTCATGTTAAAATTTAGATCACGGGACTTACATTGTCCTAGCCGAAGTGATCACTAAAATGAGCAGCGTGGGTTCTTTCTCTTTCAGAAATTTATCCTTCCTTGGTTGACACTGTGGGTCTAAAAAGGCGGTACTATCCACGTTTTTTCTTGAGTACTTTCCAAAAAAAACTGACGCCCAGCATGACATCGGGTATACCCTGAATCCCCCAAGGAAGCATAGCCTCCCAACCTCGCGGAATACTGAGTAAATAGTATGTCAAATCTGCGCTAACGGCCGTGCCTTACGGAGTCGAATGTGATCAGTCGGATCATACACAACTTCCACTCTGTGCATAAAACTAAATCCACATGGCGAGCATGAATCCTGGCTGTCGTCCCAGCACTGAAGAATATTGTAAAATAGCGTCGAATTAACCTGATTCCATTTAACCAGCTAACGTACATGTTTCCGCATGTCCGTCACATTCCATCACAATTTTACCACATCAGTAATGTACGGCCTTTTGCAGATTTAGTCCACAGAAAGGTAGCACCATCACAACGACGATGACGCGATGTGACGGTTTATGCACCTAGATGTCCAAATGGGTTAACCTGAAAGGTGTGATAATCACACCGATTGAGTCACTCACACCAAACTGATTAATGGATAGAAGAGGTCTGATGAACCACTCTCTCCTGGTCCTCTAGGTTGGGGGGCTATAAGAAGGCTGGCAATTTTTATAGGAAAACGTACTAGTCCTGGTATACTGCCGCCAACCGCTACCTCACTGTACAAGCTTGTGAGCTGAAGGCTTTGATTAGAAACCTTAGTCGTTCTGCTTTGGTCTTAGCGTCCTGGCAGTACCTCAGCCCACATACACTAACCACTAATGTGGTTTTACTGCTGCTGATGATGACAGACATTGATTTCGATGGACATAAACTCCTAATTGGACTGTGGTTCCATGACTCGAAGGACCAACGCCATACTTGGTTCACTTGGTAGAACCATCGAAGCCATCCTCCACTCCTTTACTCCAATTAATTATGGATCGTACATCTCACTCTTCTCATGGTGAACGTCCATTCATGTGCTACCTGGCGTTCGAAAGGGCCCCTAAGAGTTGGACTCATCGGCGCCTTGCAACGAAGAGGGTCTGAGACCTACGCAGTCACCTCCACCCAGCAAGGTTAAACTATCTCAAAACATTCTGTTATTTGTAGACTACCGAGAGAAGGCCTCTTGCTAAGGTATTCCAACATCAATGGTCTACGTTCTAACCACTGTTCGTTTCGGGTATTACGTACTGTAGCATACAAGCCAGCCGTCTCTACTCCGATTGTCCGTTACACTTGGGGTAACGTGGAGACAGCGAGGGCAGCGTTCTTCCGAAGTAAGGGTTCCAGCAACAGTCCTGCAAAAGAAACAACACAAACAAGCATGAGCCAAAGGCCCACTAAGCCATGTACACGACTTACACAAACAAAAACTAAAACAACGTCAACAACACAACAACACGCCCTGTCACACAATTCAAGTTCAACCGGTGCGCGCTGGCTGGTTTCGACCGCATGTTACAGTACCACTCGTCTTTGTGAGCATCTCTTAAAATTTGCTTACCAATGAAACCGGCCATACTTGTTATCTCTGAAATGCTTTTCTGAAGGACGTGTATGACATCGTCCTTCAATCAGAAGCTTGATTTGCCTATCCTCATACTCTGTGTTTCCTATCGGACCCCTCTGAGATCAAGTAAGCCAACACTTCTGACTTAGGAACACCTTGCAAGCGATTGTCCGGCGTGAACTAAGTGGAATAGCATGCCACCATCGAGCGCGTATGGCGTCGAACGCATGACCAAGACGGTGATACACATTTTTATTTTTGGTAGTTATTTCTGTCATTTACTCCGCCCTTTATATGGAAAAGTTCGTTCACCCGGACCAACGTATCCTTTTTTTAAGTAACTGCGGTCTTTAGTTCTTACCAGGACTTAACTGATAACTTATTAGTCATCTTACTCAAGGTTCTCTCAATCGAGACCGCATGCTCAACCCACTATTGATCCTTCTTAGGCTTTCATTATGAAAAGCTGGACTAATTTACCTCTTTAACCGTCGTGTCCTTGAACTCTGAACTTACTGAGGGTAAGCATTGGGAGTCGTGAACTTAAAACTGTGACCATCCTGATCTTAACCAGTACAGCTTGGTCATAAGATGAACTGCGTGCATTCAATCTGTGGGGTATTCAAGGCCAGATCGATGTTTCTCTTTTATTTTAGCCTTCTTTCGTTGATGTTCTTCTTGCGGACCGGGCTTTTATACCTGCTATCAAAAGCTGCAGTCCGGAGACCGATGTTTCCCTGTTCCTATCTTATCAGTACGGGCATTTCACGCAGAGGACTTGAGGAATTTTTTGACGATCCAAAGTTATGGGGCGAGTCATCTGTTCACAGTGGCAGGCCATGGAGAAAGGATGAGCTCAGATTGAAGAACAACTCCGACCTCCATAAACTGTGGTACATACTTTTAAAAGAAAGGAACATGCTCATGACGATGGAGGAAGAACATAATCGTTGCCTAGAACGTATGCCAAACGCTGAACGTTTTGAAAAGGTGAGTTCTTCCATTTCTAACATACCAATAATTGATCACTCCAATTCTATTTTCGATATGAGTACCTACAACTGACCATTGAAACGACTGCTGATTCATCTCATCGTAGCCATGGCTCTTCCTGGTTAACCTAGGGGTATATCTTAGGCAGTATATTGTCTTACAGCTGCACACCTGACTATCATGTAGGAAAGTAAACACTTGCGGACTCAGCGTTGTCATTGAAATGACTCCCTTAAGAAAGAAGTTAATCCCAGAGACCGTGTTCGAACAAGGGGTTACTTTTTAACCATCTGTGCTTCCTATATATGGTCAATAATTTTGTCCACCTTCGTTTACAGGATAATTGAGCTACCTGGTGTCCCTAATGTCATTCTTCTGTGATCATGGCTAAAGTTGGTTGAACGAGACATCGCTTCAAGAGTCGGCTATTAGTGTACATCATGTGTGAGAAACCCAAATGACCAGGTATGCTCATACTTTGAGCGGTGAACTGGAAGCACTGTATTGCTCAAGCTTCGACGCTTCCACGGTTCATATAAAGTGAGCATCGAATTCGGTCACAACACACTGGTCTCCTAAAGGAAGTTTCTAACATACTGCCTTTAATATTGGAGTTTTTTGTTCCTAGCCACCGTCGATGTAGGTCATTTCCCCCAATGCTGAATCTTATTCTTGTTTTGCGTTCAATCTTCTTGGCATCAAGATGGTGTAGTGTCCATAACCTCGTTGTGTTTCTCGAGAACCTCAAACTTTTGTTAATCTAGTATCTTAATTTTTCCGCTGGAGGCATACCTGTAACATGCCATGTTAACTCCCGATTTCACAGGACGAACATCACCGGTCGACCACGGAAGCTATTATTTGTCTTTGGGCAACGGAGCCGTCTCATGTGCTGGATGGTGTACTGTTTCTAGGCCGAACGTTCGTGTTAAAATATATTAGGGTGTTACGATATATTGGGTCAAAGTGTAGCTTTTCGAGCAAAACAATGCGAGAAAATAAAAGTGAGCAGCACCAGTACGGACTGCCTATCATGATCTCGTGGAGAGAGGTCGTCTCTGTCAGACAGTGCGAGGGCAATCGAACAAACAGTGCGATACAACTGCCCAGTCAGACCTATTGTTCTTTTTCTGCTACCAGAACATGGATTTCCCACTCCATTATAAGTTTCCTGTTTAATTAGCATCGCCAATACTCAATGATGTATATGTATTCAGGATGTCTTACCAATATTAGTTTGTATGTTACGTGAGCTGTTACGTAAACAGTTGTATTGTCTGATATTTTGTCGGAGAACTGATTCTTGCTGTCAATGTAATTCCTATCGCGTTTGCTAGGTAACTGATTAACAGTATGAAACATGTTTTTCGGTAACTTCTGAAGATTACGCGTTTTGATACTTTCATTGTCTAGTACTGATTGGGTGATCTATTTCATAAACACGCTAACAATAATTGCCATCGTATCACGATGTTGAGTGCATGAGCTTGCACGCGGTATTATGAGCTGTCTCATTCTTCCATCCACTTTTGTCTTTATACTATGGCTAATTTACCGCAATCTCTTGACATTCAGTCATCAGCATCAACATCTGCTGCGTTTTTGGTAATATTGATTGAACCCCTTACACACATGAGTTTCCAAGACCTAGATCCAAGACAGTCGGCGCACCATATTTGGATGAGATTCGACGTATATCCTCTATTAACGGCTCAAATATTCACACGCACCACACGAAATTTCTGCCATCAACCCTAACCCATGCTGCTTTTGATTTCAGGTAGAAGAAAGCATGGAGAATGTCATGCATGTTATCGAGGAACGGAACCGTGCATCGGCTGAACTGGAACAAGGTGAATGGATCGGCCCGACCGTCGTTCACGATGTAGATGCATTGGGTCGACCATGCAAACGGCTGACCAGCGAGCACACGGAGCCTCGTGTTGCTGATTATCATACTGCCCGAGCAAACGAACAAATGTGGGGCGAAAAAACAGTGCAACTTTTGCGAATCGAACGGGAGAAACAGCTGCGAAGTGTCCGGGATGCTCGACTTAAAGAGCGTTACGCCAGACGCAAGGAACAGTGGGATCGGTTAGACTTTCTGGACGAGAAATCGATTGAAAATTCTGCATCTTAGTTCAACACTTGTAGATTACTTTTCACAACTGTATATACTGTAAAGTTGTTTCCGTTTCCTGCCTTTTCACACATTCTAGTATAGGATATACGATAATAAATGGGGTTAACTTGAGCAACTCGCTTTTCGTCTAACCGTGTTCGTTTGCCTCTTGATTGAACAATCATTGAATAGGGCTGATTGGGACAGTTGCCTGTGTATGAACGTATACTCATTCCTGCTTGCCACTTCAGTTGAACCCCAATCATGTGTTGATGATCTAAACTTCTGTATACATTCGTTTGGTTATACATGCACGCCGTTGTTACCTTCATCTTATCCACAGTCTTGGTCAGGAGCCAATAACGTACGGCTGCTGGGCTAAATTGTCAGACCAGCCATCCCAACATAAAGTGGAGTTGGTGTTCGATAGTAGTTGTGTGCGAATGACTTCTCAGAAATAAGGGGACATTTGTACAAACGGCTGGTTTCGGTGATTTCCATCTGGCATTTACATAAGGTATTTGTGGTTAATATATGAAGATTAGGGCAGGTTACGTTGACCGTCAATTTTCCCAACACTAAACACACTATATTTAACTTCAGGAGAGTGGAGCTCATTGGCAAATGTGTGAATTGGAGTGCATAATGATAAATTGCGGACCCAGCTGATGATGTTTTGCACCTGGCCTCATCCAGCCGGTCGCTTACCGCTGAAAGGATTCCGCGCGGAAAACAGTATCGGGCGTCCCACTAATGTTTCGTTTGCAATTTGGATACTCAAACGTTATAATAAAACTGACATTCTAACTAGGTGATTTTCTGTTGCTTCTAATTTCGTTTATCAGCTATAGATAAATACAACTCGCAGTCTATTCACGGACTTGACATCCAGCCCATGTCTAGATGATCACTGACCCTTGGTCTAAATGATCTTTTACAGGAGAGAAATTTTATTGGAAACCAGCTAACAATTTTTGTTATGACCCTCATTGTGTTATTTTCTGTGCAATGCCTCATGAGTTGGCTCTACCTTTAAACTTTTTCACCACAATGATTGCAGGCACGTTGGCCGATCGGTTTATTTAAGTGTTGGTATACTGAAGAGTGGTCATACACTTGCGATTGTAGAACAGCTTACCGAATAGCCTATATATGGGGTATGAGAACTGATTGATTATTGAGTAAAGACGATGCAAACAAAGCTGGGCACGTGAGAGAAGAACAGAAGAAATGAAACAGCCTTGAGTGGTGTTCAAACCATGTAGGCCGAATCGCCGACGACTTACCATTGTAGCGTTTTTAAAGTATTTTGTGTTTCATAATTTTCATTGTTCACAATTTTCACCTTTCTCAACTTCACATGTACACTCGATGTTTACATCATGTGAATCGAATGAACCAATAATCACTAACAAAAAATTTCGTCTCCAAGGTCGCGAGCCCTGCGTTCAGTGTCGCTTGTGCACACGTTTTTGGATAGTTAGGGATTAACGGAGTCCAACTTCTATTTCAGCACGTCTCTGTATTTAACTTTTGTCAAAATTATCGTCGTTGTGATTTCAAAATCCTTTGGGAGCGGCACGGCAGATCGTACCCATTGGATACCCCATTCGGTGTAGTGGAACGCTAAACCTACGCACCTTTACGAACTGTTAGTCAATCTCTTTTATTTGCATCACATTTTTGCACCGTGTTCGTATTCAAGCTTTACGTGGTGTTTAGATCCACTACACCAGTAAACAATCGGTTGTCCAGCGGTTTCCTTGAATCCCGATTTCAACTTGACTTGACTTAAGTTAACCAGCAGTCAACATGTCTTCTCTTGAGGCGACCGATTAAGATGAATATCACGTGCGCGAGTGTGACTGAGCGTTTCGATATGATACTTCGATCGTACCTGATGTGGATTCAACAACACAAAAGTCAGCCTGGTTGTCTCGTAAGTACACGGACTGGAGTTAAACTCGCATCGGGGCCGTACTGTGCTGACGAGTTCTAACAGGAGCGAAACTAGAGTCCTGGGCTTCTTTTCAAGAGGGGCTAACCAAAGGTTTATATAAATTCGAAAGCTGCTGTCATTCGTGAATGATGTTCAGTCCGTGTAGAACGTAAAGTAATTGAAATAAATCGTCTATTCTACTCTGCATGCGTTCTCTGTTCTAGAGGACGTTGACGACCACGGTGGTGTACATTTCCACTCAGAGATTTGGATAACACTACATGGTGTTTACGGTCAGCGACGTACAGAAATCTTTGGACTTTACTCGAAATATATAGAAAACCACCAACGACCACAACTGGTGCAACTTCACCCTTACCTCCACGCCAAGTCATGTTTTTTCTTACTGTATAGTTTTCTGTAGCCTAACTCAATAAGCGTAAAACCATCGCAGGCTGTGCAACGTGAGTAGTTGACCGATCGATCGCGCATTCCGAGTGTTCCGGAATACGCGTCGGCGAACTGCCGTATTGCCCACGCGATCGGTCCACTTAATGTGAGCTAGTTGGCGGAGACAACGATGGTCAAATACAGCAAGTTTGTTGATATCTTCCTTGCGAACAGGCCACGTCTCCGAACCATAGAGCAAAACAGAACGCACACAAGCATTATATACTCTTCCTTTCAGCGACAATCGAACGTCTTTTCGACGCCACAGATGACGCAGGTTGGCGAAGGCAACTCGTGCCTTTGTTATCCTAGTTGATATCTCATCAGCAATATTACAAGCTGACGAGCTAGAGCTACCGAAGTATTTGAAACTATCTACAATCTCAAGCGGATTACCTGCAATAAAGAAAGTAGGAGTGGAAATGCCCCAGTCTTGAAGTAACACTGCACTTTGAAGGTGCGAAGTGCATTCCATACAAACCAGCCCGGTCGCTCACCTTGTTCAGCATAGTCTGTATGTCTTCGGTAGAGGGGCTAAGTAAGACAGTGTCGTCCGCATACTTCAGATCGGTCAACCGAGCGCCAGGGAGAAGCTCGATACCAAGTCCACTGAACTCCTCAAACGCAGTCACCCGAACGTCGTTCATGACAAAATTGGACAGGAAGGGGGAAATCGGACACCCTTGACAACGCCACTAGAAGTGATGAATTCCCGAGACAGCTGTCCATAAACCCTCACTCTGTTTACAGAGTGAGCATACAGTGCTCTCAACAGAGTCACGTATTTCCCTGATACTCCCTTGCGAAGAAGACAGTTCCAGAGAACGTTACGAGCAACTGACTTGAAAGCAGCCTCCAGGTCCAGAAAGACCACGACCGCCGGCTGCCTATAAGAGTGCCGATGTTCCAAGATCCGTCGCAAGGTAAAAATGTGGTCAACACACTCTCGACCAGATCGGAATCCTGCCTGTTCTTCACGTATTTGACTTTCTCTGGGTTTAGTGAGCCGACGTAAAATGAGGTAAGTGAGTAACTTGGATGCAACAGATACCAAACTGATGCCTCTGTGGTTGTCACATAGACTTCGGGCCCCCTTTTTGGAAACGAGAACTACTGTTGACAAGCACCAACCGCAAGGTACCTCTTCAGTCTCCCAAATCGTCTGAAGGAGTTTAGTCAGTTCTGATATTAACCTTTCCCCGCCATCCTTGAAAAGAGGAGGGATGAGGTCTGGTCCACGAGCCTTGTTACGCTTCAATAATTTGAGCTCTACGACCACTTCTGCTTCCGACGGAGGGCCGTCTGGATTGCAATAACGGACCATTCGGGTCCCGTCATCCACATAATCTGGTTGAGGCCAGCTGAACTGTTCTTCAAAATGTTCAGCCCACCTATCAAGTCGACGCGATTGATTGGTGATAAGTGAACCATCTTTTTCACATATGGTCTCACTTACACCAAATTGACGACCAGTACAACCACGTATCAGATAAAAAAAGCTTTCTACAATTTCCAGATAGAAAGGCCCTTTCCATCTCTTCCGACTGTTCGACCAAGTAGTGCTCACGGTCTTTGCACAAACTTTTAGTCAGTTTACGTTTAAGTTCTCGACGGTCGTCATCATATTCAGAACCAAATGGGATCGAGCGACGCTTGTTCATAAGGTTTATCGACGGGATGGAAATCCAGTTCTGTCGCAACTGAACAGCTCCATCGGAACATACCTCTTCACAGCATGTTTTCATAGCTGCGGTGATTTGTTCCCAGTGTTCGTTAGGATCTTTCACCTGATTCGAACTGGGCAACTTCTTCACCAACGCCTTCTGGTAAGCGTTCTTTACACCCTCATCGCTCGAATGCCAGCTAATTACCATGCATTTACGAACGTGTGTCCTCTGGGCAAATGACAAAACAAAACGGGCACACACAACAGCATGGTCCGAGTCCAGGTGGTTGCTCCAAAAGGCACGACAGTCCTTAACAGAGTGGCGCCACATGTAATTCACTGCTATATGATCCAACTGCGTCCACAGCTGAGAAGCACATGGAGGTCTCCATATAACACAGTGCTTCTTTTTGTGTTGGAATGCCGTGCGCGAAATCTAAAGACCATGGGAGGCACACAGCTGCAGCAGTCTGTCAACATTGTCAGTGCGTTGTGCTCGGACACCAAACATACATCCCAGCCGCTTCCCGTCCGAAGAAAGCCGACCAAGCTGAGCATTCAAATCGTCCGCTAGTATGATGATGTCCGAGTGTTTGGTTTGTTTCAGGAGGTCAACGAGGACGTCATAGAACGCCTCCTTTATATCATCCGAACAGCTGTCTGTTGGAGCGTACGCGATATGATGAATACACAACGTCTTTCTTATTTGCGTCGACATACTTTTACCGATGTATTGATAGATGGCGTGGCCCCTTCTGTAATTTTCGACCCCACTGGAGCATGTACGTGGTCGTATACTATAGTTTTGCTTGCTGTCCCTCCGTTCTATTTACCTTTAGCGTTCCAACCGGTCATTACGGCTGGCTGTTGTACAATTGATCCAACCTACTATGACGCAAACTTAGAATTTAGATTAATTCATCCGAGCCTTGTAGGCCTGAACTCTTGCTTGGCTTAAAGTTAACAGGGAACGAATGCAGCTGTTTATGGGCATAACGAATGTCAGATCTCAGACATCTTCGCCTTCCGTACACCCTAGGTGAGGAGCCGGTGGCAGTTTCCTGACCAGTTTAACGAGAGATGTCAACCAGAATGATAAGTCTAGCCTAGTCGCAGAGTCTGGACAACTGAAACAGCCGAGACTTTCTGTGGAAGGAACCAGTCTAACTTCCATCATAAGTTGGATGTGGGCGTCCATCAAGACTCATCGATTCAGTGCTGTTCGAAAAACAGGCATTAGGGGACGGGGGGACCGGTACTAGCCCTGAGCGATGATGTATAAGTTCGATTCTCACGCTTCCAATTCTTGAGCGGTACCGTGTTTGCCGCCGACCAGCGATCACTTTACTCAATTACAAGAATGCGCTCGACCCAACTGATCGATACACACTTTTGGAGTCGAGTGGACGCGGGGCATGCCGACCAAGTGTTCAAATATTATTAGTTTAGGAAATCTAAGTGATAAAAATGGCGAAACGTTTGTTCAGATTTTCCGAAATCGGGTATTTTCTATAACGTATTGCTGATAGGTAGGGTGTCAGATTTGATAAGATAGAAGATACCCGACTGCGAAAAACCTGGGTTCCTGCTGGATTCGAAACAGCGGCAGAAACTACGACCACATGCAGCAAGTGTTTTAGCAGCTTAAACTAAGAAGCCATATCGGAAGCTCAGAAATTCCACAGTTGGATTCAGTTACCCACCCAACCCACTGTGTCATATGCAATCCATCAAACGATCCGGAAGATTGACCAACCAAGCAGGATTTCCCATAAGGTTTACGCTTGTCTTCGGACGTTACTGTATGGGCATGATGTCGTTGGTTTGAGTCCAGCCGAATTCCACATTTCTCGCAACTAGATGTCTTCTAAGTTTCCAAACCTGCTACACTACAAAATTCAACCTCAGGAAAACTGTTCTGGCGGTGTTAGCTGTAGCGATAGCAAAAAGTAGTTTGGTGTACATAGAAACCAAACTAACACTGCATACCGATTCCATTTTTCCTACAAAAAAATGTGGAACATACTATGTACAGTTAGACAGTAGTGCTTCTACGTACGAATAACCTAGCAAGTTCCAAGTAAGACTTGGAAACTAGAAACGATTGCTGTCCTGTGCTCTAATCTTGAGGAGCGCCATCGGATTCCAGTGAGAAAGATGTAGGCTCCGACGTATTTTGTTTTGAGGATCCTGCAAACTTGAATATCTGGTTACAATCAAGCTCAACTTATGTGAATACTTGAAATGTACCAAATTCTAAAAAGGAACTATCTACTTCGTTTATGATTGTAGGGTTGGGAGCACTGAACGTTGTGTACTTTTTTGATGAAACTAGTCAGGGTAGTACTTCACAAAGTATGTCGGCCACGGAATGTCTGAGTACCATTCTGCGCGGTTGACAGCCGGAAAGTAACGGAGGATAGCAAGCGGGAGAAACCGTTTAACCATACAGGTCGATACTCGTTCGGATGCAGGTTAGACATTACATACGGCCCGTTGCCAGTTCGAAGAAAGCTTCCGATCAGAAGCATAGATTAAGCACAGGTAACCAATGTAGTGGATCCCTCTATTCAGATGTTGCAAAAATCTACTTGTCTGCAGAGTTGCAGAATGTGCTAGCGGTGATTATCTGACGCGTCATCTCGTTACAGTGCATTGATGCTGACGAGAGAAAAGCGGAAACACATGATGATGTAGTTGTGATCCATCCTGCACCTAGGCTACGAAACCCGACTCACCTACTGAGTAGAAGCAAGAAACATCTAGGGTTTCGACCACCGTTTTATTTATCAGTCAGTTTAAATCATCTGGGTGCCTATGTGACCGATGAGTACGGCTGGTTAACGTATATTTTGCGATCGATAACCGAAACTGATGCTGTCTATATACTGTGGTCTGCATGAACGGCATATCAACAGGCGTCTGTCACACTGATTACCGGACGGTCAGGCAATGACGCAATCATCAGCATCATCCATGTTGTAATGCACACGGCGGCAGACAGAGCCAGTAAACATCGAAGTTGGTTAATCTGAGAAAGGTATTTCGGTTGTCAGATAACTTGCATGTTCGTTTTCCAAATGATCACTGATTCACTACACACTCCCGATATACTGTCCATCAGTTACGTGGTGTGTATTTCCACATTTGCGACCGTGCAGTTGAATACGCCTTCGAGTTTCACATATAGACATGGTTGCTCGTCCTGTCTCGTAAATATTCAGTCGAGTTGAAGTGTTGTGTCTAAGAGAATTGCGAGTAAACTGAATACTACGAGTCTGTTTGAACTTCGTCCACGGGGGGGCAAAACTAACAAAAACACCTGGACGTGCACACCATTGATGAGGGGGTAATGTCTCAAGTTTACGACAGTTCGAACTATCGACTGATCTATGCGTGAAAATCAACCAACTCTTTCCAAAAGATCCCGTGAGCTAGATCGCTGTCGTCCTTAAGGTCGGTTTTCCATGGATGTCCGTTGCGTAGAAATACGTGGTTAGGATACTTGTCTCCCTTACTTTTGCGGTACCGCAATGTGTTTTTGATTTAGTAAGCAGAGGAACGATGCAGCTACTTTCGTAGAATTTTGGGTAGTTGTCGGGAAAGTGAAGGAGTCGACGGTGCTACGAGCCATACTCATATGTACTATTGTTGTATAACAGACAGCCTCGTTTGTGAATAGTATAATGCGTATACTCGGGAACTAAAGGGGCAAGCCAGAAAGACGATGGACCAGAAGGGACTATCAAAATAGTGTGTACGCACTATGCGGGAAGTGCCACCAGGGCGAATGCAACGTATTGCTACACAATGTGTGTGAATGCACATTAGCTCTGCAAATGGGTGACGTGTTCGTGATCCTATGTTTTAACATAACCTGTGCGGGAGTTCGTGCAACAAACAGCTTTGCAGGCCAAATGTCCTTTGAGGTCACAGCACTATGATTGAGATTGAGGTTGCTCTTGATAGCACTACAAAGCAAGCAAAGAAAAATACAAATGCCAACCGCAACGTCTGAACGAAAAATCTTCCAAACTGACCAATATTCAACAACGAACAAGATGCCCTCATTGCGATATCATCATCATAGACAGCAATGCATCAGTGGTTCACACTGAAGCCTAACTGTCACATAACCACAATGGAAAAAAATCTATATAGGAAGAAAAAAGAAAAAGAGGAGGGAAGGGGATGTGGACCTAACTACTAAAAAATAGCTACGTCTATATTCAAACATACAACATCAAGGCGCCTACACCTTGCAAACAAACAACCGAGCTGTGAGTGAAAGTAAGGCGTCATCAGCTAAACAGCTTCCTTATGGCTTTTACTACCACACGTCACTAAATGCACTCACTTCACAGACAACTCGGCCAAACAACGACAGCATTCACGCCACTGAGCTCGATTAGCCGCCATCTCACCTAACGTCTCAAGCCACCGACTCTGTGAGTCGCGAGGGCCCCAGCCCGAGAGACGAACCCGATCTACAGTGACCACCCCTTCATGAACGATTTCATTTTATTTGTCTACACCAAGTTCAACACTAGAAATGCAACAGAGAAGAAATACTTCGTCAATTTGGTATACACAATGAAACCTAACGGATTGTCAGAAGAAATCACCACAATTTCGACGAACTATCGTTCCAACAATGACTCACAACAGAGAAATCTGTACTCACATCGAGGCCAAAAAGGAAACACTCAACAAAAACATCATTTTATCAACCGGCAACCGACGAACGGCCGTTGTGAGTAGTGTAGTGCGTACATTCGGGAACCAAAGGACAACCCTCAACGCCAGGAAGACGATGGACCAGAAGCGACTATTGGATAGTGTTTACGCACTATGGGGAAAGTGCCACTAGGGTGAATGACAACGTACTACTACCCAGTGTGTGTGAATGCACATCAGCCGTGCGAATGAGTGTATATGTTCGTGGTCTTATTGTGGTGGATTATCAAGCCGGAGGTGCAAGTACTCCAACACTCCGTGGAATACCTCAAGGCAGCGGGAAGGTATGATGAAAAGCCCAAGGCGAGCAGACGGCGAACAACACGAGTGACCGGATGTTCAACTGGATCAGACCAACGGACGCGAATTGGGAGGCAAAATGTAACGGATGACCAGATCGGGAGCGCGATTATCCAAACACAGATGAATATCTCGACATAGTCGTAAAATACGGTCAAAGTCTACAGTGGATAGGTTGCGGACAACACGAGCGACCGGACGGGCCATCGCCCAACGAAAAAGGAACAGCAGACGAAAACCCCCCTCCTCCCCCGACAGAGAGCGTTCGTCACACACAAATCAGGCAGAAGTGCACACGACCTGTGAGCGGAAACCAAGGGTGTGTTATGGACCGGAATTCTGATTCGTAAACGTGAGAGTGCGCGTAGCACGGCAACCAGCGCGTTGGACAATAAAGATTGTGCTTCATTGGACGCCTTTTCGCTACACCGTTTCAACATAACTTGTACGGGAGTTCGTTTGCAAGCCAAGCGTATTTTGCGGTCACAACACATGTACGCGAACCACGTATCTCCGTCACACACGAACGTTCAACATCGGTCTTCTTAATTTGGTCATTTTTCACATGGGAGGACCTCAGCTGCGTAGCCCGTCCTTCGTGCATGTAGTAGAATAGCACCAAGTGAACTAGTGGAATGACCACAATATTCATTTCTAAGATAAGTAATCACTGATTTCTGTGCCGAAAGTAAAATGACCTAAAAATGGACTCACGGAGATCGTCAACTTGGTAGTCTGTCCATATAGTGTAATGTTGTGAGGAAGCTAAGTAGAAAGTATTGGTGAGCAACTCAGACGAACATATTTAACAGGAACATTAGTATGCACACTTGTTGCATGCCCATTCATGTAACTAAAATGACTTGAGGAATATTTCGTTAATAATCTTGACATAGAAGCAACATTTCATGCATCTGGAACAGTGAACATTTGGAGTATCACTGCTCAGTAATTTCACCATATACAGACGGTCATTACCCAGGTACTCATGAGTTTCGCTGAAAATCGACGCTTCTTGCAACCAACACGGTTGAGGGAATATTACACTCGCCTACCCGGATAACAGTTTGATCTGACTCAACATGACTACTGATAAGGATCTATGCTTATTGCTTTGCAAAAACCAGCATTACAACTCTCCGTAAAAACTGTAATCTGAACGGTGATGGATGAGGTCCATTGCAATTTTTGTCATGGTACGCAGAATGGTATCGATTTTTCTGGAGATCGAAGTGCAAACGTAGGTACAATAGAACGAATTTACTGTTTCGACGCACCCCTGTCTGCATTCAAGATGTCACTAGTCACCAGATAACCTAGGGACTTGGACAACAACTGTGAGCCAGGATAAGTAGTCCATCGCAACCACCGTTCAGTACAATACAAAAGGCGGACGCCAAAAGTACATTTGATTCACTTTATCCAGCTGTAGACAAAGTAAATCACGAAACATTTGGAGTGTATGAGTTTGTGGACAGTGGAACCGGTTTTAGTTTTCAGCCGTGTACGCCCAGCATGACCGCAACGATGGAATGTTAACGATCTACTTCTCCCAATTTGACAAAACAGGCTACTGAGCGGAAGCACTTTAACCGCTTGATTATGCAGCAGAACCTCATAAAAAATAGTGGCAGTCCCGGACTGTTCTACTTTATGTGTTACGTTTGGAGGCTACCGATACCGGCTATAGAAAATGTTCTCAAATATGAGTAATTGACACAAATAACTGGTACAAAATAGTAAAATCCAGGTTATGTAGAAAAGAATACGGCCGAGATGAGACAGGCAGTTTACGAGAAAACCTCGGGAAGTGTCATTATACAGGCCAAGTCAAAATTCTATTAGGTGGTAAATTTCACGATGTGTTTGGCATACGGTAAATTTTGTATACTGATTATCAATAACGTAATGTTCAATGCAACTAATTATTTCTTATCTTGTATTCTTGGTTATTGCCACACTCCAATGTAGCATTGGTTTCTGAATTTTTGCACGTACATTTAGAGGGCGTGCTATCGATTCGCATCTTGTGTAAGAAGGCGTTCGAGTAGCATATTCCGATAACAATGGTCGTCCCGAAGTGGGCCAGTTTAATGACCCTGTGGAGCGTTAAACCTTTGAACTTTATTGACCGGGAAAATGTTCGTATCAATTTGGTATGTAGAAACCTTGAGGTATAAGAAAACGTTTGCCTATTTCTAAACAAAGCCGGCTAACTGCTTTATGACCAACATCTTCAGTACAATGATAGAATGGTAATCATCACTGTATTGCATTTCGTTGAAACTATTAAGCTTCGGTAACTACGTAATTTGAGGTAACCAATGAACAGAGGGAGATACGGTGCTTGAATCGCAACCAATCACTAACAACTGACCAGGTTTCAATTACGAAGAGGTTTCCGGTGGGTGTACTTTGCTAAGTTGAAAAGTTTCAATGGTGTGAATATTTTCCTTGTTAGAGTTTTAACGTTGCACAGTGAGCAAGTTGAGGGCCTAACCTACTGTCGGGTTGGCTTAAGGGAACTTCTAAACGAAGCATTACTGGGAACAAGATCGCAGTATGAATCTGATAACCGAAAGCGAACACTTTTGACGTGTCACAATCCAGTCATCTGAGAAGTAATGCAAACGCCTCAAAACTCTTGTAAAATGTCCAGAAACGCCGCCGTTTAATGCATCTAAAAGCTCCCGATTCGTTATGTGGAGTCCCATTTGCAAACGCACGAAAATTCACCGTCAGTGGAATACGAAACACAAACGCTCCTGGCGCGTCTAACGTGTTGCTTTCTAGACAACCATTTCCATCCCAATGATATATCTGAAAAGGCATACCTTTAATCATCATCGTCATTTTCAAACTTGAGCCAAAATTGTGGGTACAATGGTTCGGGCAATCGTTGGTCACGTGACATACGCGGTACCATAAGGTTAAGCTCCCTCAGCTGTCGCGACCCTATTTGTTTATTGCTAACTATGTTAGGGCTACGGTTACTATTTGTACTTTTTGTTTCCAACTTTTGTATGTGCCTAAACGTTTGTTTGAACGAATATGGATACCGACAAGTACTCCGGGGCACTCGAACATACTACCCCGCTGCGTGCTCGCTTGTCGTTCCGCTGTGTTACCGTTTCGTCTTGTTATTCGTTCACTCTTACGTCGACTTCGCGTGTCGACAATATACTCCTTGTTTGCTCATTGCGTTATTCGTAACCGGCCGGCTTTGGTTTGCTTGATTCTACAAATTGGTGAGCCCGTTTACGTCGTACACTAGTGTACATTCGAGTTCAGTATTCCCCTCTCTCATATTACGTCTCCAATGCGTATAGTATATATATATATATATATATATAATGCAACATTACATGCAAGTTGTAATCCTCAACGTTTCAATCGCCTCTGAAGTGCTGTAATAGAACTCATATTAACAAAGGCACAGAGGTGAGGCAGAGTTTGTTGTGGCTAGGGCAACTCGCAGTGCGTCTGAAGAAATGGACCGAATCGCCTTTCGTATGACGTCGCTTTCCGAATGACTATAACAAAGACGATGAACAAGGCGAGGGGATTTGTCAGCATCAGTTACTCATGGTTATTAGCCACGACATATCGATTAAGGTAGTGATTTGAACTTGATCAAAGAAAGCAAAAAGTCTTATTTCAACAAATTTCACTGCATCTCCGTACGTACCCGCCGTAAATTCCAAGCCGCAACGAAAGGGAAACACGAAGCCGCAGTTTACCAACAACCAGAACAGCGTCAAGGCGAGTTATGTCGGACTGCGATCACCTCTATGTACCGTAAAAGGGGTTGGTTTCAGGATACGCATGACTCAGAAGTTGCATGTTTGGCTAACCACTTGATACGCCATCAGGGGATATTTCGTGAGTGACAGCGTTAGCCACTTTGTGGGTTATCATACTATCTGCTTGCAAAACGATATGTTGAACCCATTATTTCGGACGATCCGCCACCCTGGTTTCAACATGACGCTCACATCAACCAACAGAATGCTCCCTATCCATATATGTATTCATAAACTGTGTTGGACTTAATGAACTAAGATGCCGTTTGCTTGACAGCGGAGTGCGGTAACCCTGTCTTGCGTGACCACCGGCATCGTAGTATTGAACACATGAACAGCAGTCAACATCAATCGATGTCCGAGTAATTGACACAGATCCTACCCTACAAAGGACAGTTGTAAAACTGCTGTTTTCTGAAAAGCTATTGGTACCGAGATGACTTGCACATTTTTTCACTAAACTTATTTACAAAAATTTTCCGACAATCGTTATCGTGTAAAATCTGCTTCAAATGCGAATTGTAAAGTGATCCGTCGAAATCCGGTTCAGTGTAAGCGGGTGTATAAAGCAAATTCCTGATTTAGGTAAAACCAGCGGCAGCATGCGTTTTAAATCTGAATTTGATGTTTCTAACTTTTGCTCGTAGAAAGTCTGGAACCAAAGTGCATTCGTTCCACGCTTTCATTACTGTTCTTTTGTGGCGATCTCACTGCTTTCATCACATCGCAACCAGTTACCTTTTCGGTTTACGTAGACGTCTACCGTCAGTTTGTCTATCATTAACTGGTCCCGTTACTTTCTACTACACAACGGTGACAATTACCATGCTTGCAGTTAGTGGGAGCCGATCAAAATGTTTCAGGTGAATGCTCAAAAAACCTTTCTGGAATTAGAACTGCGACGCAGAACGAGCCAAGTGGTTCAGTCCTATCACACTGCACGACCGAAGTCCTGTTCCGTGTCCAAACAATCGATTGAGTAAGGCATTCGCCCTCTCTCACGCGCATCACATAATATCCGCTCGCCGCTGGCCGAAAGTCAAACGTGTGCCGCTATTGCACCTCGGTTTCGAATCGTTTCACTGGTTATCTAGGTCGAATCAGATTAACTGTAACCAACAATTATCAGCATGGATCTGATCGCATCATGAAGCGACGGCGAAAACACGTTTTTTTTGAGCTATAGGTAACTTCACCAAAATGTCAGTTGACGAGGTCATCGACTAGAGAAAGGTCGTTATATGCAGTTTCTTGTGCGTCATCGCCATGCATGGACACAGACAGTCAGCATCGTTTACACGAGAACCACATCGCAGACGAATAAACAGCGCGGTTGAACGCGTGCAACCTCTAAAACAAACAAAAAACCACGGATCTACCAGCAAGTGTGCGCGGAGGAATCGGAGTGAATCCCCGTTGTGATGGTGTTATATTTTTCCCAATGCAAGATATGATGTTCGGTCAGTCGACGCTGTGCAGGCCACTTATACAAGTGCAGCAACCGGCAAGTCAGGTATCGTCAAAGGTTATTCATCCAAATGACCGATATCGAACGCAAGTGCTATAAGTGCAACGAGCAGAAAACAAGTGGCGTGCACGTTTGTTATGTCTAGTATGCGCGGATCAAACGCGACTTTTTGGTTTCTAGTGTGAGTAACCGTGTGCATCACTTGACATTCCAGTGCGATGTCAATCGATGTGTAACTCTTACAAACTGCCTGATGAGATGTGATGGACGTTTAATTTTATTCTGCGAACTTTTTTTAAATAGGCACGCATATTTGAAGCAGAAAATAGACGTTATGCCGAAAAATAGAAAACATCAAGAGCATCCTAATAGTATTCGCTTCAATTCCACAGGATCTATCTTCGTGGTGATCAAACAGGAGTGATTATTTTGTTGTTTCAGGGATATCGGTGCTTCCGCTTTTCTGATAATACGCAATGTGCAAGCGTCATAAACACACAACAAGGCTGATATGTAGGACCATCTTAGCCCAGATTTTACGATAAAAGCATCTTTTTGCAGAAACTCTACCAGTATATACATTTAATAGGCTAGCAGTCAATCCACACGAGGGCATGTCTATAAAACGCTCTCCTATTTGGGAGTAATCTTCGCTGTTGTAATCCAAACATCGCCATTTTACATCCAACTAGACTGGGTATCTTTATATTAGTCCACGACGTTCATTTTTCAGGTACCAATGGGGAATGCTTGATGGGATTCGATTACCAAAAGCATAAGGATATGCCAGTACTCGGCCAAAACATGGAGGGAAGTAACGCATACAAACGACTAGCAACGCGGTATTACTCAATCAAATCGTTGAAACGGTATTGTCGGTCTGTTCAAGTCGTCCCGAGCCTAATCGACCTTATTGCAGATGCGAGCCAAAAGCGTCCCTAACCAAATGAATAAAATAACCAGTGTAGCCCTGTTGGCAAAAAATTTCCTGAAGAACAGCAACTGGGAAAATGCAAATTAGAGAACGATACAAAGTTTGGAAATAAAGTGAATTAAAAATACAACGGAGTCGTTGAAAATAACACAATTCGAGAATGCTTATGAACGGTTGGGGTCCTGGTGGTCACTCGAGTCGATGGCTGGAAACGCGACCTGGAATAACAATGTACCGCAGTCATGACATTCATAACATTCCTCCTGTTGAACCTTGTTTTACCGATTTTTATCCTTTTTGGTAAATGTTCTCTTTTAGATTATTCCACATCACATTTGCGATGAACGGCCGTCTTAGTCACAGCGCCTTCCGGTTGAATTCATGGCTATTAGGAACTAATTAACAAAAAGTATGAGATGATCAAACAGACCACTTAATCGTCCAAACGTAATAGTAACAAGAAAGGGAAGAATTCAATACGTCCTGAATTAACAGCGAGGAACACGTTAACCCAAAGCGTTGGGATTCGAAAGCAAACCGGAGGAAGTACATCCCATTAGTTTCTTCAAGTGGACTGGGGTGGTTTTACAGGTATGCCACGATCACTTATAGCTCTTTAGCAACGAAGCATTGATGGATGTCGAATACTTTTCGTTACTAAGACGTAATTAACTCGGACCGTTAGAAACAAAAATGCTCACTCAGCGCTGTGTTGCTGCAAAAATGCTCACTCAGCGCTGTGTTGCTGCAAAAATGCTTGTGAAACATTAGACGGTCTTGAAATTCATACGTAAGGAAGAGAGACACACAGAGACGGACACTCTTATCACGTGATCAACCCGTTCGATTTGGAAAGCCACGTCAGCGCTCCCAAAACGCATTTGAAAACTCCCAGGATAAATATTTTCCCTAAAAACCCAGGTTATACGAGAGATTTCAATATAATTTAGATGTACATGCTCTTAACATTTCAAGGACTGAGCACAAAACTATCAGGAGGAAGTTGCCAGCCAATAAACAAGAGTGGTTTTATCCGTTTGGACACTTCCATAAAGAACGCTAAGTTTAAGTGAAAGGATCGGCCTGTCGATGCGCATCGTCTGATAGACACTAGCGCCTAGATAAGCGTAATCCGACCCTCTGTATTACATCCATTATAAGGCCCAATTGCTCACCGTCAGAGCTGCGAAAAGCACACACATGTGAAACTACGGCATCAGAACTATATCGCCCTATTCCAAGTGACCAAAAAGAGAGCGTCTGTCAGTAAACGAATCAACAAGCCAGATGGCAAACTCATCCACAATAAGTCTAGAAGGTTAGAAAGCTGAATTGACCATAACGAGGCTGCTTCATTTGCTGCAGTCACTCGGTAATAGTTACCATAGTCAAAAACGGGGTCAGGGGCTCTTCCGGAAACTGTAGGGGGATTAGCTTAATCCTGGTCATTATTTAGGTTCCGACATTTATTTTGCTTCGTCGACCAGCTACAGCTTACGAGGCAGACATTGAGGTAGAACGGACAGTCTTGTCCTGGATAAGGATATTTCGACCAAATCTTAATTATTCATCAAATTCAAGAGCAGCGTACTACTTTCCGGCTGGCCAACATTACATTTTTTATCCACTATATATGCGCGTTTGATTCAGCGGACCGATCTACATTTCTAGAGTCGCTTAAACATGTACCGAAAAAGTTTGTTGACATACCGTCGGCGCGTTATCCCTATACTTCAGCGCAGGTTGGGGTTTACGGTGAACTGCTTGACAGTTTCCGTACCTGCAGCGACGTACGATAAGGCTGTCCACTCTCACCACTTTTTGTTCAATTTTGTCGTGCATGGAATGACGGACGCTCTGTGGCACTCACAAGATACCGGCGTGAACCTTCTGCTTGGTGGAAGGGTGACTGATCTTGATTATGCTGACGACGCGGTGTTGTTGCTTGACAACTTTCAAGCAGGCGTAGACAATGTCAAACGCTATTTCGCACTCTGCTAAGTACTTCGGAATACGTTTTGAAGCATCGAAGTGTAAAGTTCTTTTCTGAAGGATTGCTGTGATTACGTAGATTCGGTGCTGGATAATGAGGTAATGGAGGCTGCTGGTCGGTTTATGCACTTGGAAAACTGTATCAGCAGCGACTGCACAGGTGTAGGGGATGAATAGCATCTGAGGCTAGTGCAGTATTCGGTAATCAAGGACTTTGTGGACAGAGAGGTAACTTCCTGAAGCTTAAAGTTCGCGTATGTAAGGCGATAATGAGGGCTGTATGACTTCACGACAATGAACCCTGGCCACTCAAGGTAAAAGACGTGAACCGTCTTCAAGTATTCGACCATCGACATCAGTGTTCGATCGCACACATCCCAACAACGAGTAAGCTACGAAGAGGTTAGGAATAGGATATTTGGTAATGATTATCCATCGAGTTCTTTTGTTCAGTACTTATATTTGCGTAGACTGAAATGGCTAGGCCACACACTAAGCATTCCAGCTAGTCGTGTGCCACACCGAACACTCTTCGCCGACGCTGCGGTCGACTGGCGCAAGGCGAGAGGTGGACACATGATGACCTAGCGTAGACAAATGAAATCGTTCACGAAGGGGTTGGTTACTGTAGATTGGGTTCGTTTCTCGGGCTGGGGCCCTCGCGACTCACAGAGTCGGTGGTTTGAGTGAGATGGCGGCTAACCGAGTTCAGTGGCGCGAATATTGTCGTTGTTCGGCCGGGTTGTCTATGAAGTGAGTGCACTTAATGACGCGAGGCAGTGAAACCCGTAAGGAAGCTGATAACGCCCTACTTTCACCTACAGCTCGGTTGTTTGTTTGTAAGGTGTAGGTGCTTTGATGTTGTACGTTTGAATATAGCCGTAGCTATTTTTGGTAGTTAGGTCCCCTTCTCCTCTCCTTCTCTTTTCTTCTCTCCCTGTATAAGGTTTTTTTTTCCTTCGTGTTTATACGACAGTTACGCATCTATTAGAATCACTAATGTATTGCTGTCCACCATGATGAATATGATACCCAATTCAAACCAACCTCACCCAGTTGCCCGGGACGGCATTACTACCAAAGTTCATAGACCCATCACAAAATGCTTTGGCGTTTTGATCGACACCGGCATTTGGCTGCTAAGTGATGACCACAAAATGCTGGTTGTTCACGTAATTTCTACTGGCTGCAGAGTATTTAGACCGATTGTCTGGACAAGTTCAACTGATCTCAGCGAGACCACATAGGCGACAGAAACAGAGTAGCCAGTTAGTGTGTTCCAGACAACCCTTCGTCAAAAGCATACGTGGTCGTGGAGCTTGTTATTGAAGCGTAACAAGGCTCCAAGGCCAAATCTCCCTTTTCCCTCTCTTTAAAAGGATGGTAGGGAGAGGTTAATATCAGAACCCATAACAATGTTTCAGACGGTCTGGAAAACTGAAGATGTACCTCATGATTGAGTACTTGGATAGCACTATCTCGTCGGCCTGTAATATTGCTGGCGAGATGTCAGCGAGAATAGCAAAGGTACCAGTTGCGTTTGCCAACCTGATTCATCTATGGTAACACACAAAAAATGTCCAGTTGTAACTGAAAGTAAAGAGGTATACTATTTCAATGGGGTGTGTTTTGTTTTATGACTGGGAAACATGGCCTATTCGTAAAGATGTCAACAGACTTGCTGTGTTTGACCATTGTTGTCCACGCTAATTAGCCCCCATTAAGTGGGCTGATCACGTGAACAACACGGCCGTTCGCCAGTAGGTAGGTGAAACCGTTGGTTCACGATCAGTTAGTCAACTAGTCGCGTTGCACAGCCTGTGATGGTTGAATCACGAATCAGCATGCCAGCCGAACGCTTACCGTACCAGGTATTGTATACTGAGATTGCCAACAGTTAGGAGAAACCGCACAGTGATCAAGCAACGAATTGACCAACCAATTTGAAGACCTTGACCATTTCGATCAATAGAGTGGATGGGTGTCATCTAACCTGCTGGAGATTTCGTGATCGCCCAAATTGGTATTCGAGATAGCGATGTTCGGCAAATCAGTAGAGCGCCTACAAGCATAACCTTTATAGTCCTTGTGTGCAGATTTTTCCTTCACCTCTTTTGATATAATTCCTCCTCGAAGACACTTTACGTCACCGTTGCTCGAGCTACAGTATCTACTGGTCAAATTCATGGCCGATGTGATGAATGATCCATCGAGGGGCAAGTTGTACGATTGCACATACGACGAAAGGTCCGGAAAAAACAAGAATTGAGACTTATCGACGTAGCGGAGACGACCCCGAACCATCCGTCGGCAAGATTCCTCTTTAGTACCTACCGACCCTTTCAACACCATGATAATCATGGCGCGAACAGATCGTCCCGCTTTTTGAGGCAGAACAAATTGTTGGGATTGCAACAGAGCGTACCAGTTCTTTTCTGGTTAATCCGGTGTTGATAAAACACATAGAACATTGTGACAGAAAGCGTGAGGCCAGGGATACATAAGGACGATAGTCTCTGCATTACAATAAAGCTCTTTCGAATACAGAGGCTTCAGATACGTGCCCGGAATCCCGCATTTTAACTCAACTGCAGAAGAGTTAACCGATATCAAGAGTACTTGCAGGTGCCAAATCCGGAATGTTTCGATTATCCAAATCCAAAACGTTGTTTCCAAACGTGGAATACACCTCTGTTCTACCTCCGACTCAGATTTATCAAATTCGCAACTGGTTGGATGTCATAATAAATCATCATAACAATACATCAGCCGTTCGCGCTGATACGTAATCATCATAGAACCATGAATAAGAACGTACGCCAGAGCCAGGAGAAATAAAGCGGTGTAACAGAGAGGACCTAACTACAAAACATAACTAGGTCTACACCCAAATACCCAATATCTTAATGCAGAAAATCAAGCTATAAGTGGAAAAAAGGTGTTGTCAGTAACAGTTTATTTAAGGGTTTCACTGATCCGCGTAGCTGGGTGCACTTACTTCACAGACAACTCGGCCAAATAACAACATTCACGTCACCTATGTCAATTAGTTACCATCTCAAATAGTCCCCAGCCACCAACTATGTGAGTCGCGAGGATCCAAGCTCTTGATAAACGGTCCTATTCTTCTACACCAGATCGCGATCTATCCATCTCGTGCCTTACGTCAGTTGTTAAGAGTACTCGGTGTGACAGACGACCAACTGGTATCCATGGTGCATGGCCTGGGCATCTGTCTGAGCGAAAATAAAGACCGAAGAAACAAAATCGCGTGGTAATCACTACCAAACACCAGCTTTCCAACCGTCTTGTGGACCGTCCGTTTGAGCCACTGGATTCATTATCCAGCACCGAATCTACGTAATCACAGCAGTCCTTCAGAAAAGAACTTTACACTTCGATGCTTCAAAACGTATTCCGAAGTACTTAGCAGAGTGCGAAATAGCGTTTGACATTGTCTACGCTGCTTGAAAGTTGTCAAGCAACAACACCGCGTCGTCAGCATAATCAAGATCAGTCACCCTTCCACCAAGCAGAAGGTTCACGCCGGTATCTTGTGAGTGCCACAGAGCGTCCGTCATTCCATGCACGACAAAATTGAACAAAAAGTGGTGAGAGTGGACAGCCTTATCGTACGTCGCTGCAGGTACGGAAACTGTCAAGCAGTTCACCGTAAACCCCAACCTGCGCTGAAGTATAGGGATAACGCGTCGACGGTATGTCAACAAACTTTTTCGGTACATGTTTAAGCGACTCTAGAAATGTAGATCGGTCCGCTGAATCAAACGCGCATATATAGTGGATAAAAAATGTAATTGTTGGCCAGCGGAAAGTAGTACGCTGCTCTTGAATTTGATGAATAATTAAGATTTGGTCGAAATATCCTTATCCAGGACAAGACTGTCCGTTCTACCTCAATGTCTGCCTCGTAAGCTGTAGCTGGTCGACGAAGCAAAATAAATGTCGGAACCTAAATAATGACCAGGATTAAGCTAATCCCCCTACAGTTTCCGGAAGAGCCCCTGACCCCGTTTTTGACTATGGTAACTATTACCGAGTGACTCCAGCAAGCAGGGATGTTCTCCGTCGTTCACACAGGTTGGGACAACTGAATCAAGGCCTTTACCGGTCATTTGGGCTGACTGCCTTATTGCGTTTGAGCCGAAGTGTAATAACGGACCTCGGTTTTACTGGGTTGTACTAAATCTAGCAGCCATGATAGTGGTAACAGTGAAAACGGGGAGCCAGCTGTGTTGACCATCGAAGTGCCACCCAGTGCTTTAACCTCCGGAACTTAGTCTGAATGAAAGTGCCATCTGCCTTGTTGATAACTTCCATGACAGACGGATGACTTAGAACAGCAGTGCGGATAAGTCAGAAGAGTTCGCCTGTGTTTCCTGAAGCTAACGCGGTCTACGTTTGCTTAATCTTTCTCGTTAGCCAAGGCGCACAGTTGGCGATTGGCCTGTGCCTTACACTGCTACAGACATCCTTCAAAACGTGTTACATAAACTTCCAGATGAAATGTTTCGTATTGCACCTAGGAACTTCGGTGATTTCTCCGAAATCCAATGTGTGTTTAACACACGAACCATCGTGCCGCACTCCACACTGCCTGCCTCATGAATGAACTGAGACATTTATTACAATCTTCGGGGTTATAACTGTTAAGCCTGATTTCATAGGTGGTTTGATACTTACGCGTTAACGACGGCCTGACCGCTATCAACAGTCAGCCGCTGCGGTCAGTGTCCAGCGAAAGTAAAGGCAAAACGCAATGTACCAACGAGTGATCTGAATCAAAATGCGCGCTCCAATATGAACGACAGACCTGAATAGAGCTTTGTCATCTATAACAAACAGCTATGTGATCTACCTGAGACCAGGTCTGATTCGGAGAAGTAGGCAACAAGTATAACAAGGATATGCACGATGCCCAAAACCAGCTTAAGCTCAGTTCACAGTTGCAACAACCGCCCGCCATTATCTAAGCAGTGTGATTCCATCCCAAACCTGCTACTTAAAGGAGATCCAGCCTCACCTGGGCGTCTACATATCAGACCACAGTGACTGAGGGCTGTGTCAAGTTAAAGATAACGGCGAGATCTGAGTAAAAGATATGCTCGACACCGACGTCACTACGATTAGTTGAAGCACGACCACCCTCGACAGCAATACGTCAGTGGTTCGCGCCGATGCTTAAATGCTAAACAGCAATGAGGCTGAAGCATTAACAGATGGTGAAAAACACTAGGCGTCTAGAGTTGACCTTAAAAGAACATGCCTAGAGGGCAACATGGAGTTTACTGTTGGCGCGAATCCAATTAATCAATGCGGCTGCAAACGTCGTGCTGGGGACTACACATGACCGTGACGGCGGCCAAAGTATACATCCAGTATTGAGTAACCAGTGCGAGTGATGTCAATTCGATACGTTGACTAGTGTGCCAGAAGCTAGCCTCTGAACCGCAACAGGCATCGACATTTAACTGGTCTAGTGTCCGTGCGGAAGCTGCCTGTTGATTTATCTGTTTTAGAGTACAAAGGTTGGAAATACCCGCACTAATTTGCACTGCGGGTCTGAGCAAGGGATGCGGAAGGTCTGACGCTCGGTGGTAAAGAGTGGAACTTTCAAAGACGGTGTCACTATAATCGCCCATACCTATTATGGGACCTGTAGACTAATTACAAGAACTAGGGGTCCGGAGGAACATGGATGTTAAATTGGATAGTACGCTACAGAACGGGTCGGTAGTTACACATTTTTGCCCATCCACCTTATTGTATTCAGGAAATCCGGTGAGCCGGGTTATATTACGAGACGGCCGATGCAGTGTGAAGATGTTTGTGTTGTAAGCATTCACGGTTGTTTGTGGGCTGAAATATCACCAGAACGCCCAGACCTAAGACAGGAGAATAATTACAGTCCCCAACAAAAAAAAAATTGCCTCAAAAGTCTAGGTGCAAAGGCAGTGAGTGGATGGAAGTGTACCATAATAAGAACTTTCTCCGGAAAAAGATACCAGCCTTCTTCGAAACCAGACCTGGAGAACCAAAAGACCACGGTTCGTCAGACCTCTACCTATTGGTCTGCTTGGTATGAGTGACTGTTGATGTGATCATCATACTGTCCAGTCTAGTCCAACAGGTCATCGAGATGCGAAAGCCGTCACACCATGTCTATGTCGACACTACTTAAAACAAATCTTGCATGCGGATGAGGAAATTCACGCCTAGCGTTTCTCAATATGTCGGTTACAAGACCTGCTGAAAACAGACAACTAACGTCATTCTTAAGGACCACAATCACCCAGCCTGTTATCCCAAAAATTGTGTGAACACATTTTCGGCATACAGACACACCACGGCCCATCTGAACGCCGAAAAAAAGGAACGAGAACATCTGTTCAAATTAATTGCTAATAGGTCATCAGTCGACGGTAGTAAATGAACGTTTGGCAGATGCAGTCATGTGAAACGGAAGAGAACCACTTTAAAGATGAAAAGAAAGAACAGGAATAAAGCCTAGTACACAAAACTCTGTTCGGACCTAAACAGTTAACATGAAAATGTGCACACACGACAAACAAGCAATCGAGTTTCAAATGAAATCAAGGCGACTTTTCCTATAGATCAAGTTTGCGACTTCTGCTGAATCACTCCAATCATACTCGATTCACAGGCAAGAGGATGAAACAAGAACAACACCCTCAACAATGAATACGATCACACACAACAATAAACGTCGACGGCCACTGACTGAAAGTCACGGGGACATCTAGCAGAGAAACGAATCAGACCTGCAGTAGTCAACATGCTGGTAACTGTCTTCATTTATCTCAGCCATCAGCACTTGGCTGGTTGGTGTCCCCAGTGTATGGCCTAATCAATCACCTTAACTTACGCATCGAAGACTGCACTAACTGAATCACTTTATCCCCACTACCAAATGGTCGTTATTTAGCCTCAGCACTGCTCATCCGATGCGTGCGAATGAACGCATTATGGATAATTGAACATCTGAGGATGGTATGCTAATTCCCTCCTGAGAAGCTAGTCTGCTATCGTAAAGTAATGCCGCTTTCATAGATGCCTTAAATAAGCGACACATGAACTCCAGGAATACGCTACTCTGACGCAAGAAACTGTCCACATCGACTATGATTCCCAAAGCCTTCAAGATACAAGTCCACAATTCACTTCCTATAGCTACCACTACCGACACAACTTCCTGAGTATATAAATCAGCCAACAACCCTTATAGCTTCATAACAACGCCCAGGAAAACGGGTGGACTAACTCAGCGCAACCGCGTGCGTTCCCATGCTGCAGATTGGGGTACGAAATAGAGACGGTTCTCCCAGCAAATAAGCAATCGCAGACGATGGACAGTGATACTGCTGGAGCGTGGTGGATTCAGGATTGGCAGCCGGATCTCCGACAAAATGCCACATGAGCTCTTCGACGGTACCACGACACGGTGTTACCCAGCCACAAAAGGTCTTCAGGTGTTCGAACAAAAACATATACGCTCCCGAACAACACGCCGTCAGTCTGGCGTGCTGTTCGTATGTGGTACTGGCATCTCCGGTCTTCGCTAACCATGTAAAAATCCCGAGGAAGGTGTATGAATCACCTGATCACCGCCTCCGACAGGTGCATCGGGTGCCTTGAATGGTTAGACCCGATCAAACAACGTATGAACTGATTTTGTCACCGGCACCCGGCAACAAAAAGCAAATGTCGCAACAGCCCTGTCGGTTTTCGACTCTTTGGCCGGACAGACATACTGCGCCTACCTTGGTAAATCCTCGAACTAATACGCAGTTCCTGTCGCAACTTAATGCAAAGCGTATTAGGTATCCTAGATGGATGGACTTCATTCGAAGGGTGCACGAACTGGACCACTATCATCCTGCGATTTGTTGCAAACTATATGCTTCGCATCATTGTCTTGTGCATTAGGTTCCAACTGAACCAAAGGCTCCGGGTGGGGCACTTCAAGTCAACCGTCCTGTTAGGCCTGGGCAACCTAGAAGTATTCTACTCTCACAATTATTAATTCAAACGTATATTCATCATGAATTTCGTTCTACCTTCCTACCGCAACTTTTTGGTTGAGGTAGCGGTGGCTAACTTTGTTTCCATGTCACATTTTGCCACACTAAACTAATTCGTTTCGTGTCTCCCTCTCTTATTAAACAACTCTACTTGACGACCCCCCAAATCCGTTTTTAGACAAGAAATCTGCCTGTTTTTTCTCGCGACGGAAGTCACGAACAGAATGATAGTGTTAAACACCAAAGTGATATTTTTACCTGACGAATACAAACCTCTTATTAGCCCTCCAAACGCAATTTAAGCTTGCCACCTTTAGTGTTCCAACATATATGAAGATAGATTGAGGCAGCTCTTGCACGTACTTTAGAGATCTTTGTCACTGATTTGTTATTTTGCTGTAACAGGTCCTCAGGATACTAGCTCAGTTAAAGAAATTCACAATATCAACCGCTTCACTGTGCATGTCTGGAGAACCTTCCGCTCATGCCAACTGTCAAGCCGGTTTTGGAACTGATTAAAGCATGGACGCAGAGATGCTGTTCAACTGGATATCATCAACGGTCGTATTTGCGACCAGTCTCGAAGGCACGGTTAGAGCATTAGAAGGAACCTATCACAAACGTTGTTTATTTGCTGTTGCGAAATAAGCTCCCACGGACTAGGCGTAGGAATCCAGGTGTGAGCCAGGTAGTTAGTGAAGCCAGTGATGAGCCTACTCACAACGTGTGACGATGCTTGGGACGTCAGGCTGAGTAGTTCCAACAACAGACCAACTAGCCACTCGCACCATGAACTACGCCTTCGGGCTCTGCCAATACCCATTGGTGTGTAGACGTTTTTCCACCATCGGAAACAGAAGTCTCATGTGAGACCAAGTTCCTGAAACGTCAAAATGCACCTGGTCCAAACGAACTCCATTCTGTTCTCTTGATAGATGGAGGTCCAGCATTAGTCAAAAGTCCGACGGCTCTGCTCCAGAAATTCCGGATCAATGAGGTCGTTCCAAATGATTGGGATAAGGCCAGCATCGTCCCCACTGCAAAAAGGGCTCACGCATTTAGCGCGCAAATCACCGAGGAATTAGCCCGATCCCTATTGCGTCGAAGTAGCTTGCAGTCAATGTAGTTCGTAAACGAAGAGGGACGTACGAGAAACATCCGTGAGAAGCACGCTGAGTTCTACCTTGGCCGTGGATGCGTTGAACACATTTTCACATCTAGCCAGATGTTTGATTCTCGCCATCCATACAGGAGGCCAACAGATGTCTTCTTGGAAATCCGAGGAGCCCCTGATTCAGCTGACAGGGTTGCACTCCGTCCATTGAACAAGGGTGAGCCCGAGAAGTACACTGGTATATTAGAAGCAATTTACAGTCAGACCTCAGGCAGGGATAGGGCTTACGGAAGCGTACTACTGACCTTTAGAATCTCAAGTGGGATGCGACAAGATCGTCCAGCCTCCCCTACATTTCCGACTTTACAATAGACGAGATCCTAAAGTGTGTCTTGACAGACTTCGGATATGATGGTGTGGAACTGTTCACAGGTATTCGATTCTGAGGTGACAACGTTGTAAACTTCTGTGGTTAAGAGACAGCCCAGAACAACTTACACAGACTGGAGGCTTGAGTTTGGTATGGTCTTTGCACCTACTAAGTGCGAGGTGATATTTCAAAATTGGCAGGACTGTGCCCGTTCTCACCTTTGGTGGCAAACTGCTGGAGGTAGTTGAGAAGTTCATATACCTTGGGAGATGTATCGGCGCAGGTGAAATGTTTGATATCATAAAGCGTACAGCGTTTGCCGACCTACGCCAACCGTGCAGCCGGCATAATCTTTTTGTGAAAGGTCGAGTGTACAATGCTATTATAAGAGCAACCCCACTGTATATATGCGAAACCTAGTCAAACCGCGTGAAGGACGTTCAGTGTCTATTTTCGATCATCGGCCTGTGGTCGGAACACTGTGTCAATAATGACGAGCTTCGAGGTGTCTTCGGGAATGATAGGCTCTATCGACCCTTGAGCATAATGATCTTATCCTGCAGGCTTCACTGATTTGACCACAGTCTGGGAAAGCCAACTCACCATTGTCACGCCCTGACTTACTTGCGAGCGGTAGGTTAGGCCGGAAGTCGTAACCGGTGGCTGACATATGGTTCAAGTTCGACGTATGAAGGCACTGACACTGCCTCGGTAGGGTGGACCCGGCTCTCTCTGGCCAGGATACAAAGGTAACAAACATCTTTGACTGAGGGCATTGCTTGATATGGCGAAGAACTGAAGTCAATGACGTTCTTGTTGCAAATGTCTGTTCACCGGTGTAATTTCCTTTCTCCCTTAAATTCTTTCTCTTCCTTTGATCTATATGCCTTTTTACTCCTCATTATGGCACGTTTGCCACCTCGTGCGGTCAGTATGTCGTATATATATATATATATATATATATATATATATATAATGCTTCGTGAAGCAGGATAGTAAAGGTTGTCAGACGTTTTATCCCTACTTGCAGTTATTTGTTTGCGAGCCACCCTGATGTTGACTGTTTGAGTTATCTGAGTAATCCATACTTATTACATCTCTTTTTAGGGTTTCACCTCCTGACAGTATAGTAACGAATCATCAGGGTGGACCGCTGATGAGTTGTATGATTATGTGTCAGCACGAAAGAGGACTTGAGTCGTCCGAAATCTGTTAAACTTTAACATTACGTGATGTCTACATCTCGCAAATAAATAACCGCAATCATCACACAGAGAGGCACGAATGGCTCATACTGATATGCAACTACTCTTCAAGCATGAGGAGAGAAACTAGATCTGATCAGGAGGTGGAGGAAAAATAAGGCACGGGACCTAATTGGCAAATGTCCAAATGCGAACATTCGGCATCAAGACGCCTATATTCTACGAACAAACGTGCGAGCTGTTAACAGAAACATGGTGTCAGCAAGCCAAATCCCACTGTCCCGGACCATTAACTGCATTTAATTCGTACGCAAGCGAGTAGTGGATGGGCTTAGGATAGCAACTCGACAGTATTCACTATCCGCTTTATTCAAGGTCCAAACCTCACAAATCGGACAAATGACGGACGTCCATACGGCTGAACCCACCAAAGCGCCTTCCCCCTAATGACTATAACGCGACTCAGAAGAATCCGAGTCGAACACATGAACGCAACATCGAACGACTAGCCCACTGATAACCGTCCTTCTTACTGCACAGATCGCATCAGCCGGCTGTAAGAAGCAGAATGCGCGCTATGGAACATGACCAGTCGGCACATCTAGTGAAAAATCAACCAGTTAAAATTTCGTACGGTTAAACTAAGTTTCCAGCGTTTTCACCCGTCATCGAGTGGCCCACTCGGCCTTCACTACAAAACCTGGACCCCCTATCCTAGTCGTTGCCTACCCCCTGGTGCTCCGGATGCGAGCGGCAACAAACAGACGAACGGATTACATGCTCAACTCTACGCGGCCACGCAGTAGTCATGAAGCAACACCGTTTCACAGCTACCGAGCACACGCAGCCCTTATGTATCAGCAACGGAGTAGATTAGCGGAGGCCACCTCCCACAAGGAAATGTGGGGCAGCATCTCAGCTCCTACACCTCTGTCATTGTTAACAGACTACGGAATACATGAACCGATCAACTGTAGAACCCCTGTGCTGTACGAAACCTAACAAAAAGCAGAACCACCGTCGCCAGCATATTCAAAGAGTTGTCAATCGCCCACTTTGCTCTACAGCAGTTAAAATTGTGGTGCGCAACACTATAACTGAAATAGGTAGAGCATGTGATGGTTAAGAAATACGAAACGACTGCCTGGTCGCATTGGCTACTGAGATTCCCCTTAACCATTCTACACATCTTCCAGGGCTGCGGTGGATTCCCGCTCATCCACAGACCAATTGTAAGTCGACGAATTGCAGCCTGAGAAAAGTGCAGCCGCCAAGGAAAGCAAACCACCCGCCACCTCGAGTATTGCAAGTCAGAAGTGGCCGTTGGAACAATCATCAGGACAGACAGCTAAGCACGACGGTAAGGCATATGGGTGTGGGTAACGAGTACTCATGAACGTTTCAAACGCCGGCAGATAATTTTCCTCCGTTCAGTCGTAAGGACTATTCCAGCATATAGAACCAATGCACTACCGCACACTGTTCACAAGTTCAAAATCCTGACACGCAACGCTATGGGGCTAAACCATATCTAAACAGTCACCCAGCACTTCGCCGTCAGCCACCGGGTCAACAAACGAAGGCTTCCTCATCAGGGAGTGTACAGTGTAGTATCAGTGTATAAACGGACTTGAGCAGACTGTTGGATTATTAAGAGCGGCAGCAATAACGTTAGCATACGCTGAGACGAATACCAGTTGTTTCGTCAACATTAAACAGAGCACTGTGACCAGAACGAGGACGCTGATGAGAAAAAGCAGGTGCTGTGTTCGACTGAACAGTGAAGACTCGCGTCCAAACTATGAACTACAAGAACTACATCTACCGTAGCAGAGTACAAAACCTTAGTGTTAAACCCATTTTCTCGACAGGATACCAACTCACGCGGGCATCACATCGTTTTCACCAAAGTGCAGACAATTTTCACGTGACCTCCAAGACGAGGTCCAACCAACGCTTACTTAAAAACCCTCCATATTGGGGCACACACTGGGAGAGCAATGCCGGGAAACAACAGAATGAATAAGAATAAAGGAATGTTGTCATACAGAGAATTAGTTACTTCCAACGTAATCTGAAACATTGCTCGTCAACTAACGAACACACAACCGAGTAACTTTGCTCTGAATGCAGCAAATGCGCGCGCGACAGTTTCTACAAGACTGATCTGAAATCCTTATTTACATACCTAAATATACAAAACGAAGAAAAATTCATTATCTTTTATTTACAGATACATTTACAGAAAATAAGGCAAATTACTGTACAACTTGTTTGGTCGCCATCCGAGCCTTGACTTTACGCATGCGATGGTATTTGTCGATATAAAGCTTCACGAAGTCGCTAATCTTTTCAGAGTTGATTGACGTGGTACCGCTCCTTGATATCTAATTAAAAAAAGCAAATTGGAGGAAACGCATGTAGTTACCTTGGTTACAGCCTTCTTCATGATTTCCTTATAATCTTCTTTGTCAATCCGCCGAAGAGAATAGGCCGGTTTCAATACTGTCTTAACCTCAAGGGCGATACGCTCATGCCATTCTCGACGGGAAGAAAAATCATACCGTTTCCGTTTCGCAAGAACATCTTCAAGCTTCTGTCCTTCAAAGGGATTTTTCTTTTCCAGTTGTTCAGGCTTAGCTCCATTTGAAATGGTTAGGGATGCCTGGTCTGTCGCTTCGGAAGTGGAAACAGCTGGAAGGGGAGGTGGGACGAATGCGGACGATAAGGCTGGATCACCCGCAGCAGGCGCGACCTGTTCACTGCGCTCGTTTGGTAAGGGTGGGGGAGGAGGTGGTGGCGGGAGTGGCTCAGGATTGGATACATATTGAACGGAACGCTGGCCACTCGCCAACTGGTTTAATAGTGAATTGGCTGCACTGCTCAGCAACTTGTTTATGCGTTTCATCGGTGAGTTCTCTGATGTGGACGTAGCTACTCCGTCGGTGGTTGCCGCCTGAGAGCTCGCGTTTAGGTCACTGAGCGTTTCCTTCGGCAACCCAGCCTTACTCATCAACGTCTCCAGTAGATTGGCTGGTGGGCAAGGCGCTTGCAGTTGTTGTCCAAAAGTTGGAGGTGGTGGAGGAGGGGGTGGCGGSGGAGGAGGAGGGGGAGGAGTTAACGTACTGAAGGTGGACGTGGGAGCAAGCATAGGATAGTTCGGTATATTTGGGAGGCCGCTGAGGGGCTGTGCACAATTATTTTGAAACGAAACTGGGCCCGGCGGGAGAGGAAGAACAGGTGGCATGCGAGGGATCATCATGGGAGGAGGCTGTAAATAACCAGGCGGCATGTTGTTAGCATTGAATGTCAGACCAGTTGGTGGAAAACACGTCTGTGGTTGTGTATTCAATACTCCGTAGGGTTGGGAAAACCGGGGAAGAGAGTTGTACGCCATTGGTGGGTTTGGGACTAGCACGTTGTGAAATGTGGGAGAATTCCACCTGTCAGCATGTCGGAAGGAAGGTCGTGGCGCCGACGGTAACATGAGATCTACGGCGGCACCCAAAGGGAGATTAGTGGTCACAGTTTGAGATGGACTCGAATGCTGAACATTAAATGAACTCGATATTGCAGTATTAGATTCTTCGGCTTTCGCAGGATTCCAAGGAATGACCTCCGGTTGGTCATCGAGCTCAGTGGGTACGTTGTTAGTCACACTCTCATTCACAGACGATATAAATGATCCATCCTGACGACTTCTCGAATGCTGTCTGTTACCTGCAAACGACCTGCCAGACCACTGTCGACTTCCCGAACGAGACCGAGGCCTACCGCGACTGTTATTAGTCCTGGATATCCTACGGTCAGGAGGGGTTTTGGATCTTCGTCGCCGTCTTTCACGAGAGTGAGACCGCGAATAACGTCTGGAGTGCGAATAACGGTGCCGCGAGTGTGAGCGTGACCGTTTTCTGTTACGGCGTTCTTCCGACCGGCTACGATTTCGTTTATGGGAACGAGAGCGACTTCTCCTTCGACGAACTTGATCTTTCTCAGACTTTTGTGGCAAAGCGGGTTTTGGTGGCAGATCAACTCGCGCATTTTCATTTTTTGTTGCAGGTGTTTTGGAGGAATTAGCATTCTCATACACGCGTGACTGCTCACGAACATCTTGATGCCTATCAACCTCAGAGTTATTCACAAGGTTCTCCTTTTGAGGGACAAGAGACACATTGGAGTCCGACCCGGCTGGAAAGCTGACTGATAGTGTAGAAGTGGCATCATTCGCAAAAATCAAAGGGACCACTTCATTGGATAACTCGTAATTTTGGTGAGAATCCTGTTCGGGAGTTGGAGCAGAATCACTTTCAATCTCCATGTCCTGATCTGTCGGATGAGATGGACTGTAAGCATCCATTTCTCTGTAACGCCGTATACAAAGGCAAAATCACAACTAACCCCGAAACCGATTGCGGAGATATAGTGTTAAAACAAATGACCGTAAGGGTTCACGATGCAGAAACCGAACACCACCATCTGTAAACGAAAGCGCGGGAGCAAACGGTGGAACACTTAAACAACATCTGACAAATACCACTCTTTCTAAGAGGAAACCGCTTCACTGAAATCGTTTCCACGTAATCCTTAAAAATAAATTTTAGCAATCCACTTCACGAAATGTTTACTGTCACCCGCTTCTTTTGGGAAAATAATGCTCCGCTAAGGTGGCCGTCCGGCATCTAGAAGTTCTGGTGTGATCCTGTAATTCTGTGCGACCTGTATTTTAGGCAGCTGAGTTTTGTCAATAGTTATTCAAGTTATTATGATGTTAAGTTGGGTGATGAATGTTGACAAGGGCGGGTAACTCGAAATCTGTTTAAAATTGTCTCGATGCCATTGTCTACTCATATGTTTGCCCTGGTGGTGCCCTGTGCATCGAAGAAATTCATAGTTTATTGTTGCTCGTTACCGAATAACGTAATAATTAACCGTGAATTGTATTATTTGGGTTCCGTAGTGTCTGTTTTGCTCGCTTTGTCAGTTATTTTCGGCGATCTGTTCACGGGTTCGAGGTTGGGGACCCAATTCACCTGGATCCAGTCAGTTTGTCCACTTCCATGTCGGCGGTTTTCTGTTGACCTGAAATGCAGTCATTAAAAACAGGACGCATCACCGCTCTTGGGGGTTACACAGAATATCGAGAACACAGTGAAATACTATTCTGACAGAGAGAGAAAAAAACAAAATACTAATCTAACAACGTCTTGAGTGAATGAGAATCTAAAAACACTTTGAAACGGTCCCTGGAAGAGCAGCTAACAACCTCTAATGGAAGGCCGTTTCAGTGATGTATAACTCTGTAAGAGAACTGTTGCCTAAGGAAGGTTCGGGGTCGAATCTTATGGAACTTCTTGTCTTGACTCCTCCGACTGTTATCGACCACTGGGGTAAAGAATCACTGCACGATTCCTGCGCCTAAGAAAAAAAGTTTGAGGATTAAGTCACCGCGGAGTCTTCAAAACTCATTCGGGTAAAGATCACGAATTTCAAGACGAGACTAGTAGGAGTACCAAAGAACTCTATCTGAAATGAAGTGGGAACTACAGTCTTTGAATGAGCACACAGCGCTTGCCCTCCCTGGTGTTGCAATCACTAAGATAACAGTAGCCATCTCAAGTGCACACAGAAGAGAGCGATAAAATTGAAAGAGAAAACTTCCCAAGAAAGGCGAGTTGCTTCTGTTGGGCCGCGTCCACAAAAAATCTCCAACTGGGCTGCCAAGTCAGTCTTAGCATCTCCATTCTTCCCGAACGTCATAAGCTTCGTATTCGCGAGCAGGTTGCGCGCTAAAACAACTTAAAGTCGCTCGGTCCTCTGGCAACCTTACCAACCATGCTCAGCCCCGAGATGATGGTGGGAAAAGCAGCAGCTTTGAAGTCCGCCAACGCCGACTTAACGGGCGTGTCTTTCGATCGCTGTCAGCAAGAACGGATGAGACGCGAGCACATCGGAAGCCACAAATGCAGACTGTTATGTCCACTCAGGCTTCTGTGATTGTGGTGGAAAGCGGAGTCGCCGTTTCTGTAATCGTCACCCCAACGATCGACGTTCCAAATAAAGGCACAAGCCATGAGGGCAATTAAACCGCCCAAAAGTTGTCTTCTGAGTTACCTACCCTAAAACCCTCGAGACCGCCACGTAAAAATTATTCCTTCCAAGGATTTGGGACGATAAGGGGTTGTTGGAGTCACCTCCAGTGATCCAAAAAGCATTTCCTTGCACCCCGCCCGGCATTTCCACAAGTAGCACAACAATACAGGGCACATTGCCCTTTTTTAAGACACGCCTCTGGCAAACAAAAAAGTCGTATTCTCCGCGGGTGTAAACTTCCAAACACTCCCGGGAAGCGGAACTTAACGGAAGCACAGAGGCCGCAGGCCGAAATACCAAGAATGATAATCAAGTGTCCCGTAATATTGTTGACGCACTCAAAGGCGTCGATGTTGCACCCCAGTGTCAAAAGAGGATTGTCAGAACAACTGGGTTATACAGACCGAGTCCAAACCCTCAATCCTCCCCAATTCTAAGTCTTCTTTCCCAAGCTCTTCCTCGCACTCTCCTTTCTCTTTCTTCGCAAAACCGAATGGGGAAGTAGCTTTCAGCTGCCCGTATACGAGCTGTCTGAGTGTGATAAATAACCTACCGGGAATCAGACAGCTAATTCATGACACCCAAATGTCTGCTTTCATGGAGACCTGGCTTACAGCTGGCACCAGGTGTTGCTATGTTCGCCGAACTTGGCATTTGAGTTGCGAATGTTTCATCACCAAACGAGGTAACATCATCAGTTCGTAAGTGTTCCAGCGTATAGTTTTCGAGCGGAGGTTTTACACAAGAGTGCCTGTAGTTACGAGCGATTAATCTTACGATCACAGCCTGATGATTAGAGGTGATCCTATTGAAACCTCCAAAATAATGAAAGATTCATCTTAACTACTGAGCGCAGGCGATTCGACTTCGAACCAGCTTGTCTCGTGTTTTTCTTCCTTCGAAAATATTAAGCATTTTCTAGTCACGTTTAGATTGCCACCATAGTACTTTCGTGTCCACTACTTAGTATGCAACACCTCAGTGAGTATTTTCTTTTGTAGGATTTCTAGTTTAGTTTCATCCCAGCCTCCATTTGCTTTTGTAGAGTCGTCAACTCCTGTCTGAAAATCGTTCTATTTTCTGTGACATTTCTGCAGATAACAAACGTTATATCGCGTTTATTCCGTCAAACTGCAAAATGACGAACGTAACTCGTGGTCACTGTGGGCTCATCGAACGCAAATGCGCAGGGTGCCACCTTTTGGCAAGTGTGTAGCGTACGCTTATTGGTATTTAACGTCCGGTGTTCATTGCTCACATAATATGCATCCAACCTTTACAAGAAGTTTCCTGAGTTAAAACGGGTATGCAGCGAGTGCATAGGCTTAATCTCAGTCACACCAAGACCTCTGTCGGTGGACATGAAATCAGATATCTACTCACTGAAGCAGTCATTTACTGGGTCACGTGTAACCGTTCGATTTACTTCCAAAGACAGTGAATCCGCTGGCATCGTGGGTGTTGGAAGCAAGTCTGCATCCACCACTCTCGCACGCAGTGTTGCGCCTAACGGCACAACTTCCGTCACTAACTCGAGCGAAGTATTACACTACGATCTGCAGGTACATCCACTAGACGACACCCGTCCAATGACGCATGAAGTGTCTGACTCGGATGTTCCAATGGCCGGTGAGCCTCACGATGTACTTGGAGGTCCCCCGGGTGTGCTAGAAACCCATCCACCCAAGAAGCAAAGTCGGATTAAGGCAGTGAAGGCGAAATCAGAGATAGCCTGTGCGCGTCTTAATACCCGCATCAGAGCTAGCTGGACTACAAGGAACCCGGGCGCTAAGGGTCGACTCAACAAACGATCGGAAGCATAGAGAGGAAACAATTCAGTTCTGATTCAAGTTATCCAGTCGGATACTCAGATCTTTGGCGAATGGTTGCAGCAAGTAGAGAGACGTCTGGAGGTGGCCCACGGATAAACACGAAATCTGATTTTCCATGGCATCCCTGAACACTACTTTAGGGATAGTAGAATTAGAGTGAGAGCCATCAAGTACCACCTGGTGAATCCCTTCAGGCTCGCTCACTTCACCGAACACGTTGACATGAAAAGAGTATCAGGGTAGGTAAATGGAGGGGACACATGCAAGTGCCAGGATCAATGAGACCGGTGGTGATCGAGTTTTCAAATCCAATTCAACGCCACCTCCTCTCAAGGAAGTCTGGGGACATAGCAACAGCAACTAACAACCGTTCCACCGTCCCCCCCTCCGACAGATTATCGGCGCGTAAAAACTACCAAGATGCGGAATTATTTGTACAAACAGACTTTCACAATGTTGCACGCCAGTGTACTACCAGGGAAAACCACAATACAAGACAGATAAAAGCCCTTCAGCTGACTTTGGACAAACTCTCAATCAGCTGTGCAGGGAGTCCTGTGTTATCGGGGGGCGGACCAGTCAGCCATTCCCAACGAGAATGACACTGGCGATGTGTAGTAATATCCCTAACACACAAACTCAAAAACGGATGACTCCCCCCGGACTAGCACCTGAGGGATCCATCTTAAGAACGACAACGTGCTCTGAAGATAAATGGGTGGACATCCTGTATACAAATGCATGTAGTATCGGCAAAAAATGTACTGTGTTAGACATCGAGGCGGCAGGATGTGGTGTAGTCGCTGTCACTGAAAGGTGGCTCAAACAGGAAGTTGAGATTGATCACCTTTGCCTTCTAGGGACGATTTGCTATAGACAGGATTGAGAAGTCGGCAGGCCGGGAGGTGGGTGCTTCTGCTAGTTGCGAACCAGTATGCCCAGGTTGCCAGTAAGAGTCTTCACACTCCTAATATACAGTTGGTAGGATGTGTACTACCCGATGCACCAACTCGCACATCAGTACTTTACGTAAATAGAAGCCCTGGAGCTACCGTTGTGGAAAGAAGCGTGTTACTAAATGTCATGGATGAGATCTTCAGCAGGCAAAGCTCGGTCTTACTGCTGGGTGACCTGAGCATACCGAAGGTATACCAGGAGCGTGAGTTCTCTACGGAGGGTAGTTTGTGGGGGAAATTCTTGAAGTGCCTCCACAAATATCTCATGCAACAGCGTGTTCAACAGGCAACGAGGTTTGGATCAGGACAGGAAAACTCGCTGCTTGACCTCGTAGTAACCAGAAATGATAACCAGATACGCGCCCTAGAAATTTGTGACCCCCAGTGTGAAAGCGATCATGCGATTCTGAGATTACAGTACTGTACCAAGTGGAAGTCAGTACTGGAAGGTGGGCTGGAAACTATAGTAAGATTGCGATGAATGAGCTTCTGAAAGACGCAGCGTCGTTTCAGTGGGAACCAACCAGCAACGGTACTTCTCTGAAGAATTGGTGGGACTTAATAAAGCTGAATATGATCATCCTGATAGAAAAGCACGCGCCTATAGTTCACAAACAAAACAGGAGCTGACCATCTCGGCGCAGAGCTGCTTTCCTTGAGGCACAAAAGAGGGAAAAGCTCGCGTGGAAGCGCTACAAACTCACAGGGGGTTATGCAAACCGACTTCACTTTCAACTCGAGAAAAATCGGGCCTCAAAGATCCGTAAAACGTATAGGCTAAGACATGAAGGAGAACTAGCGCGGAAGGCCAAATCCAGCCCGAAGCTGTTCAACGACTACATGCAGTCGAACCCCGTTCACCGAAAACACGTTGGCAATCTTACAACGACCGAGGGTAAACTCTTGGTCGGTGATCAAAAGAAAGCGGACCACTTGGGCCAATATTCTTTCAGCGTACATCGACAAGACAATCTTAAAGGCCCGACAACAGTGAGGGCCAGAATGACAGCAACTACGATGCAAAACTTCACGACCGCAGCTTTCGAGGTACAGACCATTCTCCAGTCACTGGACTCATCGAAGTCCCCTGGACCAGACGCTATTTATGCCGCTCTGGTTCGTCCCTCGGCCTAGGTTTTGGCGCGCCTGTTAGAGGCACTAATGAGTCTGTCACTGAAGCAATGGAGGGCTGTTAAAGACTGGAAAGTTCCCACTGCGGTGGCTATCCACAAAGAGGGCGCAAAGAGAATGCCACTAATTACCACCCCGTTAGCCTGACCTGCGTCCTGTTGAAAGTATGCGAGAGAGTAATCAGAGGTTGCCTGGCTTGCTTTCTGTCTAGTTACAACCTCCTAAGTGCCAATCAACATGGTTTTATGAAAAGCAGCTCGTGTCTACCAAGCCTTATCTGCTTCCTAGATGAAATAATCAAGAGATTAGACAGACGGTAACGGATTGAAATTTGTGACCTCGACTTTTGCAAAGCGTCTGACTCGGTCAACCACCGACTGCTTCTAGAAAAGCTCAAGTACTATTGCATATTGCCCGAGGTTCTTGAATGGGTTAGGGACCTCTTGTCAGATAGGACATTCACGGTTTTAGCTGGAAGAGGACTGTCGAACTTCCAGGAGGTTCTCATTGGAATACCACAAGGCTCAGTGTTGGTGCCTATCCTGCTTTTGGTATATAGTAGCGACTTGGCTGATCAACTGAACGCGCCTCGCTACATGTTTGCGGACGATGTGAAGATTGTCGGCAACCCGAATTGATAAGACCTTCAAACGGATCTGATTAAGCTGACCGCCTGGTCGGAAGACTGGGACCTTCCACCAAACTTCGGTGAATGCATTAATTTGAGTAGCTCCGATAGAACAGAGGTTCGGCGTTATCTCCCGGGAGTAACGGAGGGTTCCTAGATTACACAGGTAGATGGAGCTAGAAATCCGGGGATCTGTCTCTGTTTCAACTCAGGAAAGCAATTTGTTCTAGGGACCCTGGTGTATTTATACCGCTGTACAAGGCGCTCTTCAGACCGCACCTAGAATGTTGTGTTCGAGCATGGAATCGAACCTCACAAAAGATACACAGTGTCTGGAGAAGGTCTAAAGGCCGGCCACCAGGATGGTTGGTCGAATGAAAGACACGGACTATGCAACCAGACTGAAAAAACTCAATCTATTTTCTTTGGAACGCAGACGAGTTCGTGGGGATCTAATCGGCATGGTTACACCGATGTTGCGTCAGGCGCTATGTTCTCAGCCGGAGAAAGGCCTCACCCAACAGGTCACTCGTTGTCTGTTGGCAAGTCACGTGCTCGTACTTCTACTAAAGCCGAGTTTTTACGAACGGAGGAAGTAACCCATGAAACAAGCTGCCTGAATCTGTAGTCCAGGCTACTTCGGTCGAACTGTTCAGGAGAAATCTGGATCAGGAATTGGAACGCTTATTCCATGATATGACACGATGTTTGTATGATTGTTTGTATGAAGCATGAATGTAGTTTCCTATCTGTTTGGATGCCTATCTGTGAGTCAGTGTGCAATCTGACATGCGTTCTCAAAGAAATGGCTATACCCTTGTAAACCAGCACGTGATAAGATGCATGCATGCCTAGTTGTATGTGCAATCATGTTGGTAATAATGCAGAGCGGAGATACAGTAAGCGGAACCTTAAAGTTCGCCCAGCCCTAGTTGCAAAGAGTGATTCAGAGTTAATGGGAAACAGGATTCACATAAGAACCAGCGACATTTTCTCTCCCTCTGCATTTTCAGTTTGCGTTTATCCGTGCTGTACGCACCACTCTAGGAGCGCTCTCCTCCACCCCATCCTCGCCTTTTCACCCTCTCCTCCTTCTCATCCACCCCCTACCTTCCCCACCTTCTGCAACCATGCATTAGGGACCGATCCCCCGCACGGATACACGGTATCTTCTCAGGTCTGTAACCCGATACTGCTAACCACTGTCAGTGTGACAAATATGCTACCCCTAGAAAAAGGATGACCCTTTGACCGGGGTGTGGTGATGATGAAGCGATGGCCTGGTTTTCTATGAAGTAACCGCTACGCTTCTGTCCTTGCGATCCAGGTCAGCGGTCGTAACTGGTGAAATAGGTTAATCAGGCACCACTCTCACCCGACCGCTGCAGCCCAGGATATCTAGGAGGGGCGAAATGAGCTTACTAATGCACACGCAGCCCACCTCGAAAAAGACTTCCAAAAAGCAGCCCATACAAAACAGGATGCGTTGCAGAGCATGGCTAGGCAGCTTCCCGCTCCTTCCACGAGACGGTATATATCCTGTGGAAGATTGCTTCCGCTGAGCACAACAGTTGTCGCACTTATACCTACATATATTCATCTTACCTTTTCATGTATATGTGATAGGATACGTCCGCCTCTCCCAATGTTCTCCGGTTATTTCATTATACTCGGTCTCCAGTCTGTCCACACCGATCTCAACTAGTGTTTGTTGATTCGCGCCTAACGCGAACATACTAGGAGCCTCTGTTTCATTGTCGTGAGCTAGTTACGTTGAGAATGAGCTGTTCGCATCTAAACATGAAACTGGATCAGCGACACAGTGTGTGTAAGCCCACAGGAATGCGGATGCACCATACGCGCTGGCTTGCAGAGGATATGTTAGTAGTATTAGATACATAGTATTGGATGTATGCTCCAGTACACACTGGCAGGCATTGGCGAGTATGGATGTTGGGACGAATGCGATAGCAAGTATGGCTGGACACTGGTGGATTTGATGCATGTCTTCAAGTCGCGAGCTGAAGCGTTCTCATGTATGACTTCTCAAGAATAGAGGCAACACTTCTGTAGGCATATACTCCAGGTGATGCTCCTCTTTTCTCTGTTGCGGGGGGGGCGCGAGAGGGTACCTCACGTTGACATCAGAAAACTTGAGGTCAAAGCATTGAAGGCCTCGAGCTTTTCGACGCAAGAATCTGGACATTCTGGTCCCTGACCGTCATTTGTCCTGTGAATTCACTACAACTGAATTGGACTGGATGGGGGCTGCCTGTTTGGGACATATCAGGACATATCGGGACATAACACGAACTCTAGCTAGAGTTGGAGGAAGAAAGATTTTTACCTCCAGAATGGTCAGTTTTGGCCATACTTGTTGATTAATTAATAAAATAGGCTTCCAGTTGAAGTGACCAATTCGAGCACTGTTGTGTTTGGGTGAAAACATCGCAATTGCTGGTCAACTTTCTTCAGGATAACTCCTGAGAGGTTTCATTCCGGGTTAGTCCGCCAAACAGTCTTCATGTTCGTTATACAGACTGTGGCTCCTCATCCTGTTTATCACTAGCTTATTAGTTTTCAACTTAATAAAGGTTTCCTGATGTTTACACTTGACGCCTTCCCTGGTTTTTACCCAACAACACGCCGATGAACGCTGAAAACTATCCGCAGGGAGCGAATGTTCACTTAGGTAGACCGTTAATATGTGAGGTTGTAACATAGTCATAATGGCAATGGACGGATTTTGTAGGATGCCTAAAATATGCCCATTTTGTTGTAGGAGATGATTTTGTTTTAATGTGTTAAAAATGTATTTTGAGGACGTTAGCAAATCGCGATATTTTGATAAAAATATATGTAGACGCGATAGCTGATATGATTTGGTTGATAAGAGGATTTCAGCAACGATTAAATGATGAACGTGCGTAATATGAGTTGTGAAACATTTTTCTTCAACTTGTGCATTCAGTAATCCATCAAACAGTTGCTGACAGCTGACTTAAATGAGAGGTTGTATAATCCACAACACCTGGAAACTGGGAACAACATATATTAAACATAATCGTGGGCCAGTGAATAGAGCTGCATGGGACGATTCCCAGATATGAAGTGAGCCTCAGTCTGTGTAATCCGAGCATGAGCAGCTTTGAAGATATGGTAATGATTAATTAGTAAACGGAGAAGTTGGATGAAATCCTAGTACGCGGAGCACGTAGCCTTTACAGAGAAACGTACGTTGAATGAACTGACGTCTATGCTCGACAGTCAGCCTACGTGACCTATAGTCACAACGCCACGACTATGGTTGACGCACTGAAAATATGGTGGAAGTTTTCGAATGCTATTGCTAGTAGCCATCCGATGAAATAAATATCGGCTTCTTGAATGAATTGTCTACATGGTCATCATAAGGTAATTACACCAACTTACGTGTTTCCTCCGGCATCTCGAACATGGAATAACATACATTATGTCACACCCAAAGACGATCGTGGTGCTGGCATTTGGGCCATTTTGTCCATGACGAACGTTCTGACGAGTTGTGCTCCCCATCAACTCAGGGATGTTTCAAACAAACGAGGCAGAGAACGCGTATTTCACTCTGAACATAAGCGTACATTAGGGTCGCCATGACCCATCCGTCCGTGATCAGAAACTGATACAGCTTCAGGCTACAAACTGCAACTAACATAGCCTACTTGTGTCGGTTGGTTCCGTGCGTGACATCAACGTTACCACATCAGGAAACGTCTGAATAATGCACTTGCTGCTTGCGTGCAAAGCATTGTGCGTGTACTTATTACTGTTGTTTTTATGACACGCAGTCGCCCATTTTCTCTATGTGAGTGAGAATTTGAGGCAGATTTTCTACGACATCAATGTAAACAACACACACTCACTTATTGCCGGAGGCTTCACCTATGACGGATGTTGCAGATATCAATGGTCGTATGATCTTGCCGTAGACATCCGCAGCATACCGCTTCAACTCAGCAGTTGGAGTATTGTACTGGAATAGATGCCTGGAATCGCTCACTTCACTTGCAGTGAGCCGACGATTTGTTGGATGCGCATCGCACAGGAAAGCCGTTAAGTCGTGGTTGTGCTCCAATGTGAAAGAGCTCACAACCACATGGTTTTTTCTCCTCACGACGTTGAAGCGTGATTGGCAGATGTATCACGAGAACTGTGCAATGAAAAGTGTCACCCTCAACTCACTAAACACGTCGTAGTCCACGACCTTCACTCCTACGTCGCTTGTATTTGATACACCGATACGCCATCTACCACGTAACCTCAGTAGTACTCACACTCACATTATCATACTTCAAGCGTCCGTTGCTTGATTTTTGGCTAGAACCAAGGACGTACAAAGCATGGTGGTCCTTCATGTACTTCTGTAAACAACTTATAAATTCCTTGAAACTAGAAAACAACCGATCCTCGAATAGATCTTTGAAGCCTGTATATAATCCATAACCTAAAACCAAACATATATTACATCATTCATCACAATAGGATGGTCAACTTCATATCAACCGTCACAACACCCACCATTTATATTTTCAACATCCGCGCTAAATGAAGGACAAACGAATTACCGGCTGACTAAACAAAACATTTCAACGCTCGTGACCGGTTCTGTCACGAAAACCAGCGTTTTTCCAAATTCAGAACGATACCACCGACATACTGTCAGATATTCACAGATCTCGCTTGTTATCGCTGTTTCAAGGCGCATTTTGTTCCCTGCGTATAAATTTCGTCCCGATTAACACATTCGGTTTCTGACTCTCTTTCACAAAATGCACACACAAGCAATTTGCAGGTCAAAACTCTCCAGATCTGCTGAAGGCTCAGTTAGCCTATTCACTTTAGTAGTTTTTTTGGACCCAACTGAAGTGGGTTCTGAAAACGCACTGCGCTCCACGGACAGCATAAGTCGCCTTGACCTTCTCGTGGCGTTACTTGGTGAATTACGCAACGCATCAGTGTTTGAGAGATCTCCTGATTTGAAATCTGCGCATGCCGATCGACCATCTCTCACGAGAATAAGGGAGACGCCTTCAAGCGACCAAAACAAGGGCACGTACCGGGCCGGACCTTGAAATCCAGGTGATAACAAAAGTCCTAGTTTCTCTGCTCAGGAATCCAAGTCCCACTTCTTTGGCAATTCCGGCAAAATACATCCCAGGGTCCTTCACGGTCAACTACCAACACAACTTAAAGAACCTAGTGAAGGTGATCTCAACAAAAAATCTGGTTCCTTGCTAAATTTCACACCTTCATCTACTGAATACATCAAGCGACCGGTAACATAGCATTTTTCCTAATCCTGTGATCGGAACGGCCTTCTGAGCTTCTCTCTTGAGTTTCTATTACGGCACACTTGGGCGGCCCCTCCAGCATTTTCCTTGGACAGGCATAAGTCCCAGGCGTTCAAGAACTGTCCCCGCGTAATTAACCATGAAAATTCTAGGAAACGAAAAATACTGAATCACTGCCCTAAGGCCCTAAGAAATCACATGGTCAAAAGGATATTAACCACTGCATATCAGAAACGGTCAGGGACATTCACCTATGCACAAGCTATGGAGAAGAACCCGCAACATCCCCAAAGGAATCTCACAGTTATCCGGCGAAGAAAGCTGAACAGTGCAAGTCTGCTCGCCACGTCTTCCGCTTCAGTTATTTCAATTCTTTCTCAAACACTTCCTCGCGCTCCTCTACCCTGTTTATCACGCAGTCGGATGTGGAAGTAGCTGTTAGCTGCGTGCAAATAAATTCTCCGTGTCGTTTAATCAGTTACCAGAAGTCAGGCAGTTTGCCTATGATTCAGCCCCTTACATCTTCACTCTGAAAGAGGCCATCGATAACAGTGAGATCAACGTCCATGCAGGCAACTTGCCTCTTCTGGGTATGCTTTGCGGATCTGCGATCCTTCCCAATCCTGGTCACCCGACAACCACGGTCGCCGAGGAACCTCAGTCGCCTGACAAGTGCGGTGCCGTGTGACTGCTACTTACAATGCCTGACCGTGACATAATTACAATAGCAGTTGTTTATCGTCCACCCTTAAGTAACACCTGTGATGATGACGACCTTCATGGAGGTCAAGAAGACTCACTTTGACATCAGCGCTTTTCTAACCTTATTGGTTACTTCAGTGCAACAAAGAAGAAACGGTCGTCAAAGTCCTGTTTGGACTGCGAGAACAGGTTTTTGGTTTCTGTCAACCTTGATACAACGGGAGGCAAGGACTTAACATGCTGACATCCCGACGCGTTATCGTTCTCATCACATCGCTTCCCTATTTGTCTCAATTATTATAAACAGGAGTCATTTACCGGACAGATTGGTCATCAAAATACCGCTTGGACACAGTGGCCACTAATTAATGACTTGATCTAATCTTCCGCTAGTTGCAGCGACCTGCAAGAAGATCCACAGTTCGAACTTCAATCAGGCTGAATTCAGCAGTCTGATAGGCTATTGGTTCAATCTTCTCGGATTATAATTCTTTGTGACCGAGTTACCGTTCATTTCGGGATGCAACCGACAAGGCGGCTTACTTATCCGTGCCACGTTATTCGTGTACTTCCTTTACTCGCTCCCCTTTACCGCGCAGGCCGCGTAGTTACCTGGACGACTTTTCTAGTTCATCCTCGAGGTACAAACTCCCAGGTGACTGAGAGAACCTGAAAACTTTACGCTTTGCTAGAAATGGCTGTATTCGATAAACACGCACACACACTAAGTTCTTGCAACGGAAGATCCTGTTGTCAGCCGGCGCGAACAAGTACGATTCATTGAAATACATACGCAATTTAAAGAAAGATAATCCTTCAGTTATTTCCCTCCGATTGCTGGAGGATGAGATATCTGTTGACTCCAACATGGGAGGTATTTCATGTATACCATTTGGTGGTCAACAATGTTAAACCACCGAACCAACACGCTAATCCGCTTGTTCGAAACCACTGGCCGCTTTGCGCTAGACGCTGAAAGCCTCTTTTCCGAGGTAAACACCTACAGTAAAATAGTTTCAGGTAAGATCCATCCTAGGATTCCAAAGAGGCTACTGCTAGTCGGGCAGAACCCCTTCACAAGCCGTTCAACTTGATAATCCGGGATGACACCTTAACCGGTGTAAGGAAAGAAGCCACGTTTTTGTCAATCTTCAAGGTGCGTGACCTGTTATCCTCAGTAAAATATCGGTCAATCGGCCTTAATAAGATTCCGCGCAGGATAAGGAAACATTCGTTGAAAAGCCGCATTTCCAAACACTTTATGGGGAATGGACTCGCTTCACGTACGCAGCATGACTTCCTTCCCAGCCGATCATGTGTAACAAGCGTGCCTATCCTTATGAATGGCCTGAAGAAGACCAAAGACGGCGGTCTTACCCAAAATGTCCTATTCGTCGATCTCACCGAGGTATTCTATAGTGCCCTACATGGTCTCGTCGGACATAAACTGTGAGCGTATGATATCCAGGAAGGTTTTCAACCATATTACCTTCTTTCTTGATGGTGGAACACTTTGAGTTATAACTGAGCTAGACCTCTCATTTCACCCCCGATTTTTACGGGGGCTCTTCAAAGGCCAGTATCTGGTCTTCTGCTGTTTTTTTAATCTACAACATCGGTCTTCCATAAGGTGCTTAAATTGGCCCTCTTCTCTTAGTTGACCACATGAAAAATCTCGAATGCTACTGTCCACAATACACCGCAGACTGATCTTGACGCGTGTAAACACTAGCCGGACGACTGGAGTCTACCCATAACTGTTAATAAGCGTGCACATATGTCAGTCGATGGAACTCTGATGAGGCATTTGTAAATCACAGTGCGCCCGGCATAGTGAGTAGCACGATGGTAAGCCTGAAGAAAGGGCTGAACATTTGAACGTAGCCTAACATGCCGTTTGCGAACCATCACCGGCTGGCCGCAAAATGAGTGTAGCTGCGTTCGGGATGGTAAAACGCCTAGACGGAAAGCGTTTGAAACGCTTGAGAGGGGTTGTGTAGGACAGCTACTTGAGTATGTCTTTCACGCTGCGTATGGTTGGCGGCATCCGAAACGGATTAGGTTGTCACAGTGACCGAAGCCAGAGGACGCCTGCGCTTCAAACCATCACCCCAGGTGGCTTGCGCTGCACCATTTGTGGTTCCACTCACACACCACATACCCGGTGTAAACTCGAAGGAATAAATACACAGTAGGTGTGTGAGTGAGCCTTTATGTTCAGTCTGAATGGGTTAAGCCAACTGAATGGCTAGCAGGAAAAGAACCCTTATCCCTCGGATATAAACAGAGAGAGAGACTGCAATGACAGGATCTAAACTGAAGAGAAAGATATGTAAAATGTTAATACAAGATGCATATTTGTTATTCGAGTGCATGTGACTGCATTCCAGAGAGGGGAAGAATGAAGAACAGATTCAGAGCGGACTACGAAAAGAACAGCGAACGATTCATCATACAATACACCACAAGCTGAAGATAACAATGGGTAGAAGCGCAGACCACCAGGTTTCTAAGGAGAAGTGGATTAGTAGCCAAACGACCATATTCTTGTCGATGCAATCAGTAACAGAGATGCTGACAGATATACTGTCATGACCTACTCAGCCTATCTACTCGTCGTCTCTTCGCCGACCGTGCACTATGAGTACGCTGTGACCTACTAATCCGGGCGCGCCAGCGCACTGACGGCCGCACACATCCAACGCCATATAGTCATGTCACCACGACCATGGCACCGATTATCCCTTTTCGTACCGCGCGATTCCGTTCTCGGCCGAGTAATAACTGCTAGTTGAACTCGCGGACGTTCGTCCGAATCGTATCTCCAGACCGTCCAGTTCAACGCTAAGTCTTCTCAACATCTGGAATCAATTTTACAACGTGAAAGACTACCTGCACAACATCCTGGATCTACGCTTTGACCACCAGATTTCGCCTACCTGATCTCCGTTGTGCATACAAAGCTGCTTCGAATACGGTCGTCGCCCATCGACGGACGTGACCAGCAACGAAGCTGATTCAGTTCTAATGAGACGTCTCACTCATTCTCCCGTTCATGTCCTCGAGCCGCGAATACCTCAGTGATTGTAGAGATATCTCGACACCCGACATCCACCCAGTCTTTAGAACTATGCAATGAAAGCGCTAAAACTCAGCGCAGTCCTCATAGTTAACGACCATTGTTTCACGCCATACAGCAGTATACAGCACCATTGAGCTGAGTAAGAACCTAGATAGAGCATAGTGCTCACGTCTAGCGTGTTCTATCCAAACACGTACTTCAAGAATGCGTCCGAACGCAGCACTAGCCGTTCCTTAGTCACAGCGAGCTCTACAACTACGCGGCCAACGGACGATGTAGGTCCCGAGTGGACCAATCTCAGGCGTACCAAGTAGCAAAAATCAGCGCAGCTGTCGACTAACTGCGCCATTTAATCTCGAATTTGGGTAAAAGCGGACAGGACACACCTTCGCCCGGCGCTGAACACGTAAACATGCTTACTGTGTTGCCTTAGCCAATCTAAACTTGCTGCCATGGTCGGCGAACAGCCGCCTGTGAGTACGCTCTTCGTATCGTCCGCACGCTGATGTACACAATAGCGCGCTGTACATCTCAAAGTAGAAAGATGCAGCATCGGTAGAGGGTACCGTAACGGGTTGAGGCGCCTAATACGTCGGATATTTCAGCAGGGCTCCATCACGTCTTCGCCAGTACTCTACCTCGTAGCGTCCCCCCTGAGTTCTGAAATAGGCAACTGTCATCACAGTCAAATATAACTGAATTTGGAGCCGGGCAGCAC